>JAJHUR010118929.1:0-27562 GCA_027495735.1 Lutjanus campechanus
GATCTTCTGGAGCTCTTTGACTCGACTCACTTCAGTTTCCTGCTGGGATCTGACCTGCTGCTTCACATCAGAGCGTCTTTTCTCCATGAGACAGATCAGCTGAGTGAAGATCTTCTCACTGTCCTCCACTGCTTTATCAGCAGAGCCATTGATAGCCTCCACCTCCTGTTGAAGCACCTTCACATCTTTCTCTCTGTCCTGGATTCTCTGCTGGATGTTTTGTCGACTCACCTCGAGCTCTCTCTGCCTCTCAGTCCTTTCTGCTGCAGCTGACACTGTGTCGTGGCCTTTATGTTCATCCATGGAGCAGAGATAACAGATACACTGTTGATCAGTACGACAGAACATCTTCATCACCTCATCATGACGAGAGCAGATGTTCTCTTGGAGGTTCTTGGAGGGCTCCACCAGCTTGTGTTTCTTTAATTGAGCCACATCATAATGAGGCTGCAGGTGTTTCTCACAGTAAGAAACCAGACAGACCAGACAGGATTTGAGAGCTTTCAGTTTCCTCCCAGTGCAGAAATCACAGGCCACATCTTCAGGTCCAGCATAGCAGTGATCAGCAGGAGCAGCTTGGAGTCCAGTCTTCTTCAGTTCCTCCACTAAAGCTGCTAACATGGTGTTTTTCAGCAGGACAGGCCTCGGTGTGAAGGTCTTCCTACACTGAGGGCAGCTGTGGATTCTCTTCTCATCCTCTTCATCCCAGAAGTTTTTAATACAGTTCATGCAGTAGTTGTGTCCACAGGGAGTAGTCACCGGATCCTTCAGTAGATCCAGACAGATGGAACAAGAGAAGGTTTCCTGGTCCAGCTGAACTCCTCTCTGCGCCATTTCACCTCTCAGGCGCTGACTGTCTGAATTTCACTTCCTTAGCTCCAACTAGTTTGAGCTCTGATCTCAACATGTGTCTCTGCAGTGAATGTGGCCTGTCAGCTGCTGCACATCACCACATATTGGTCACACCCATCTTCAAAGTGTAGATCTGAAGGGGAGGGAACAAGGAAATACATGTGCAGAGTGGAGCTCACTGTGTTTGAGAGCAGGAGGAGGAGGGAGGGCTTATCAAATGCTGATTCATTCCAGGAGGAGGAGCAGTGATGTGATTTTCCTAAGACTGCAAGATTGATTTTTTCTGTCACGTGACTGACAGGAGGTCCAGTGCAACATGATGTAGAGCATATATGAAAACACTCAGTTCAGCAACAAATAAGGATTGGTGGAGGATGTGAGGAAGTGTGCTGTGAAAAAACAACTTATTTGAGTATAAGTAATATCCTGCATTGAAATAGTCAAAGTTAGTATCATCAGAAAAATGTAAATGCAGAAAAATGTAACTTGTGACTGTTACACTATTACATGATAACATTCGATGATTATGACTCATGCTTTAATGAAAAAGCAAGATTTTACAGTTGTAGTTAGTCTGTTTGCTGTACTGTCTGTTACCTTCCATTCAAGCTCTACATCAACTTTATTTCTCATTTCAACCAAAAGAATGCAGCTTATTTACATGTAGTTTCTCACAGGAAAGGAGCAAAAACAGGCTTAATGCAGGAAGTTCATTTAGAACATGGTGGTAGTATTTTAGCTGAAGTAGTACTGCAGTATCCGGCCAGATCAGTTCTGTATGTTGTAAAGAGGGAATCACACAGCAGATGCTCACTGGAGTGAAGGTAAATATTAAAAAAGGTGCAGAAGTTGTTCAATATAAACTGTCATCTGTAATTAGAAGAATAAACAGCAGGTGGAGCCACACACACAATTGCTGAAGCATTAAATCAGGTCAGTGAACGCACCTTTACCTCTTCAAATGAGTTTTATGATGTTTCATCTTTAAAGGAAACAACAAAACACCTCACGAAATTACCTTCAAATCACAACTACAACGAAACATTTTCACACCAAAACTTGACCAAATTAATTTTGGCCATATTTTAATTTTTTTCAGTCTGTGTGATAAATCCTTCATTGACTAAGTGCACAACCAAACTGTTGGTTGTAAAAAGTGATAAAAACCTCTGCTCATTTCTCTGTGACGTTGAATTTTGTTCTGTTTCAGTAAGAAAACCGCTCCAGTTATTTACTCGTATTATTCTCAAATTTCTCCACCAGCTTTGAATGAGACCATGGAATGAAGACAAGAAAAAATACTTTGTTCATGTTTCTTTATTTATTCTGCAAAGCTTCAGTGAGTTCACACATCCAATCAGTAAAATCTGTTAAATCACTCGTTCATTCGGTTCATGTACAGATTCACTACAGTGAAATGTACACGATCAGGCTCTCAGTTATGTACAATTAAAAAAAATTAATGATCTTATTGAGTGTGATTATGATGATTACAGTTTTATAATATATTTGTATATTGATTTGGACAGCAAAAACAACATTTTATCTGTCAAACAAATAGCCTAAATCTAAATGTAGTTAAAGATTTCTGAACAAGCGGTGAGAACAGAATATTAATGATAAAGGAAGTTCTGGTTCTTTCTCTCTTGAAAGATGCAGTGGAAGAAAAGCAACTAATTAAAACAATACAAATATTCAACACACATTTAGAACATTTTCATGTTAAGAAATATCAGTTCAGGTGAACAGGAGTCATTAGAGTGGTGATCAGCTCATCTTAGCTCAAACATTTACACAACAACAGTTGACAAAATGTCAATGTACCGCCCACAATGTTTGATTTTAAGGAAAAGAAACACAGAATTTAACCCACTGCTCCGTAAATGACTTCTGTCTGTTTCAGTTAACAGAACTTTTTTTAGTCAACTTGGCATGTTGGGGCTTTAAGAAACTTGGATTAATAAATTAATTAATAAATGAATCAGGGAAAATTCTCCTCTCCTCCCCCAAATATTTCCAGCTGCAACCTTACAGTCCCAACATGAAGAAAGTTGATTGATGATGATTCGTGGATTGCTTCGGTTAACGTCGACGCAGGAAAAACAAGATGGTTAAGACGCCGCTAGAGTGAGAAGAACGCCTGCAAAATGTAATTAACGAACTTACAGTTGTTATCTTTTAGGCTCTTGGCTGATGTACCGCATGTTCAGCTGTTGAGGCGCAATGTACACTGATCATTTTGTTCACTTTTGTGCATTTAAATAAAGTTTGGCTTGCTAATCGGCTGCTCATACAGACCAGTGTAATTCATACTGTACAGAAGACGGCTCGTTTTGATTAAAAAAAAGGTAGGTTGTAGCTCTTTGTCTATGTTATCACGGTTGGAAAGAGGTATCGTTTGCTGTCTAACAAACTTTCGCTTGGGAGTTATTGATCCCGGAAGTTCGAATCTGTGAATATACCGCAGTCCTTTACTTTGCATTAATTCATTGATTAGACCACATTATTTGTGCTGAAAGCCAGCTCAAATATTTATTTACCTCAAAGTTGCTCAAATCGCTACTTTCAATTTTCATTTATTTTTCATTTGGTTTCTTGTCTTTTTAAGCCAACGTAGCGTCTGTCAAAGTGGACGTGTTGGGGGGCGTGGTTTGCAGTGTCAGCTGAATCCTTCCCTGGAAAACAGGATCTTTTTTTTTAATCCATTTCCTTGATGAGATAAGCGTCGTATGAACAGCCCATTGTGAACACTATTGACTCATGAATGCTAAAAAGGTAATGTAACCAACATATAACAGTGTTTTATACTTTGATGTGTCGGTTTAGCTTAACATTTAGTAGTAGTGGTCAGTAGTGATGCTGTAGTGATGCAGTTTGGTTTCGTTTTTCCCGAGGAAGACAGACAGACTAAAGACTAAACGCGTTGGTACAAATAATATTCCTTTCAAGATTGTCTAACCGGTCACTGTGACGTTTACGGTGTGTTTTTTGTGTGCTATTGTTGTGCTGCATGTTTCTGTTGTTGGAGTGTTCAGCGTCTACACACACACACACACACACACACACACACACACACACACACACACGTACAAAAAAACTAAAATGAAAGTACTTGTTAATCTTCATTCCATTGTCCTGGAGGTTTGTTTTTCATACCTCATATGCTGCTGTTAAACAGACTGAGACTTTTGTCAGAGATAATTTAATAGTTGGTCTTCCAGGAATAATTATGATGAAATCAACACAATTAATCAAGAAGACACAACATTCGTGTGTCTGCTATCTGAGGGCAATTAAGACAAATTAATTAATTTGCCAGTATGGCTGTCAGTATTACTCAGCATGAGTCATAGTACTGGGCATAGACTATACCTAAACACACACAAAAAAAAACATTGATTCCTACAGTTGACAAATAAGCTTTATTCACCAAACTGATATCAGGTAAATGAAACTGTAAACCATCAGTGGTATTTTTAATAATCATAAATAACTTAAGTTAAAAAAAACACAGGGTAAAATATGTGTATAAATTAAATCCAAGCTAAGAAAAAGGATGCGGCCTAACAAATAACAGCAATCTGCATTAAGTTATGTAAATAAAAACATATGATATACCTATAGCTGTGATAGGCCAATGTCTGGCAAATATCCCATAATATCCCATTCATATGGGTTTGTATTATTTGTGAGCAAGGTGAATGAAGCAGTGTGGAAGTCAGTATTCAGCATCACACTGGCCAAGTGTGGTGAGACAGTAAATAAATCAAGAGACAGCAACACTAGGATTAAGACAAATATATAAATTCACATTTAGTTGTAGGAAATACCAGAAGAAATGGAAAAGAAGACACTGAGTATTAAGAAGAGGCATTTGCTAAAAGACTGAATGTGTGAAATTGTCAGTTGCATAAGAACAGGTGGTATAATGGTGGAAATGAAACATGATTGGTCAGTGGTCATGAAAAACAACAGCGGACAAAAGAAAAAAGTCACATTAAATACAGAATTTGATGAATAAATTTCTGATGTATTACATTATAAAACGTATGTAGAGAAAGTGGCTCAGGGAGGACGTTGAACAACTTCAGGTGTTGTCAGTGAAACCTGAGCCTGAGCCAAGATGATGGAGACCTGGAGGAGGACAGACCACATAAGGGAGAGAGAGAGAGAGAGAGAAACAATTTGGAGAGGTGTGAGAACAGCAACAAAATAAGAGGGCAGAGAGTTTGCCCTTCGCTAAGCCCCACGCTGCTTAATTATTGTTGCTATGCCTGCCAGCCTTTCAACTCTTGCACTGCATAAATGCTGTTTACAGTTATAACAGTGGCTGGGTGTGATAACTGTGCAGCAGACTTGTTCTAGAGAAGTCACCCAACTGCATGGTTGTGGTTGCTAAGATAGTTTCTGTTCGTAACAGTCTGTTTGTTCTCTCTTTACAGTAAAGTAACTGTAGACGCTGATGGAACATCTACAGGAAGAAAACTTTATGCTCCATTAGAGCTCCAGATGTCAGAAGAGCCGTGTCATCTGATCTGGGACTTTTCCATCACAGGTGCCATTTTTATGTTTTGTTGATGATAAACTAGTGAGGGCCTGAATGCCGTGTGAGATCAAAAAACTCGGGTGATTCTTTAAAGTCACCACCAGGTTTTCACATTTTCCTGATTGTTTTGAGTGACATCTGAGTTAATAGCATTTTTTAAAATTTACTTTACTTTTCAGCTGGAAAAGGCCAAACAAAAAACTGGAAGACAACTAAAGTCAGTAAAAAGAAAGGGCAGTAACTGAAGGTAACTACAGTAAGTATTTTTACATTCACTTTCAGCTTTACAACATTTCAAAAGGATTTATCATACATTGCTCTCCACTAGGCCTGTCCCAAATGCCAAATTATGTCAGATGCCCAAATATTTTGACATTTCACCAGTGCAATTCAAAATTGTTCGCCTTTATCACAGGAAAATCCCAATCTCCAAGCTGACCTGACATTACTGCTACTATAATACATACTTTGACAGATGTGGGTTGGGACGGATTCTGGTCGTCGATTAATGCATATTTTTGCAATTGGGTGATACAACATTAGCTCTCATAATGGGGCAGGTTCATATGGAAAACCCTGAAACCCTGACACACACATCCCAACACAACCCTCATTTAGACTAGTTGACTAGTAAGAAAACATGCAGAATTTATTGATAATGTTAAACATTTGTCCAAAAAATACTGTGTATTAAGAGTCATCTGAAACAATTAATCACATTCTACAAAAGCCAAATCTTATTTTGAATGCCGCTGAAATGTGTTGCACCATGTAATACGAACATTGCACATTATCCTACAAAACATGACAACAACTCACTAAATGCTTTAACTTTTCAGACCAAAGATGATCACAGGGTCTGCGGTCACAGCCGATGTCAGCTGCCAGCCTGACACACTGTGGCTAACATTAGCAGTGCTAGCAGCAGCAGCAGCTCTGCTTACAGGTTAATGTTTGTGTCTGAGCTGAATGTGGTCACATGTTGCTTCACTTGAGTGGTTGTGTGCCAGTTTATTTTGACACAGCCTACATTCAGCCTACGTTCAACCTTATTTTCATTTATATAGTAAAAAACGTTCTCATTTCCTGTTTCCTGTACTAAGATATGCTACGAGCTAGGCTAGTCTATGCTGAAAGGAAAAGCACATTTTGAAGATGTTTAAAAGATTGCAAATTGATCAGACAGCTGAGTGCTGCAAAATCTGTTGTTATTGGAAGAAGGAGGAACTACATGCTATTTCAGCTTGGATTTCTAGACTCTTCCTCCAGGTATTTTTGTCACCTAATGCTATGTTCTAGCCAACAGTGTAAAAGCTATAGGCTAGGGTGGTGATACACAGCACATAGAAACTTGCATGCAGTGCATTCTTGCACATGTAGTCACTGCTGCACGGCTTCGCAAGTAGGACAACCGAGTTTTCTTGGTCAATATAGCAGCACTGAGGAATTTGTTTCATTTAACTTTATTAACAAGATAAGATAAGATAAGATAAGATAAAACTATTGATCCACACTGGGGAAATTATTCACTTAGGATACTTATAAAATTAAGCTAGAAATAGAAAATGTAAATATACATATCAGAATTTAAAAATATAAAAATATAACAAAATGTAAAAAATGTAAAGTAAGGACATCCACATCAAAATTTTCCCTTCATGTTAGCTAATATTAGCGAAATGCTTGCTCATTAATGAGCTAATGTAGTCTATCAATCTTTAGCTAGCATTTAGCTGACATTGGCCTATCTAACTTAATTTGTGACTATATGTTGCTTTTATGGGTCCCCCAGCAACATCTTTTATTCGCCTTCAAAATTCGATTACTTTTCAACATAGACGAGCCCAGTACGTTGTGTTGAGTACAGGAAATCAAAGAGGAAGGTTGACTTAGGTTCTGTTGGTATACCAAGCTTGCTAAACTGTTTTTACTGGAGCACAGAGCAAAAAGGTTTGAGACTGATGGAGGGTCAATTGTTGAATCTACTATTAACTGATTAATACATATTCTATGAAGTGTCAAAAAGTAGTGAAAAAGAAATTTTCATCACAGTTTCCCAAGATGTGCATCTACTTATGGGTGAGTCTTGAACTTGCGACAGCATGGGATGTAAACATTAATGGCGTCTTGTCTGAGCTTCAGTGTTAGTACCACTGAATTAGCTAGCAAGGTGATTCAGTTGGCGGGTGTTGTTCTGTGGAAAAGAATCAGTTCCCATATGAAACTGCCGATAATAAGGCCTGTGGATTAGCTTGAGTAACTGGATCATGATTTCTGGAAAGAGATGTTGCTATATTGGAGAGAAGGCAGAAATCTCTATGGTCGATATCTAACAAAACTCGCCAACTGACACCAGAACAATCTGGACAGCCAGAGGAGAAATGTGTATTTTTGATTTTAGAATGAACTTGGCCGTGGCCCCCTACATTTTTCCCAATATGCCCTAATAAATTTGAATTTATCAAAAGCCAAAGTGGCCTCACCCTAAAAATGACTGGCCTGTGTTTGTGTGAAGGTATTTATTTTACCATGAGTCAGCCTGAGGGGGAGGATGAGGAAGTCCTGTCCAACATTACTCAGACTGAACCTGAGAGGTAAGATGAAGTTACTCATTCTCTTTTTTTCTTGGGTGTAAGGAATTTAGCTTTAACATTGTTTTAGTCTACCTTTAAAAAAAAAAGAAAGAAAAGTTTTGTTTCCATCAGGATTCAGTCACAGAGGCCAGATTCTCCTGCACCAAGCCATGTGTCCATAAAGAGTGACAAGTCCATGGAGTTCCCTGTGGCTTTCAAAGATTCAAATTCTAAGTAAGTTGCTGAGCATTTTTAGCACAATGAAGGGATATAATTATATTATATAACACTGATCTATCAGTACTGCATTGTTTATTAAAATCTCTCTGCCTAGTCTTTTAATAATCACAGCGTTACCTCAACCATCTGTTGCACTGACCATTTTATGACATGGTCTCTCTGAAGGCAGCTCTCCAGACACCATAGTTCATGTCCACAAGAGAGGAGTTGATAAAAATGTAGATATTTGCGCTCAGTTATTACTGTGTGGTCAGATTGATAAGCTTAACCATCAGTGGTGATTTGAGCTGATATTTAGGTCTTGAGTTTTGCTTCTCAGTCTACATACAGTCAGCCTGATCTTATTGTAGTTCTTTTTATTCTTTGGGTAAGCGGAAAATTCATAATCAGTAATTTTATTCAGCATTAATATTGTTATAGAATGGAAGTTAGCGAATTATGGAAATAATCAAAAAACACTTGATAATTTTTATTTATTTATCCTTTATTTAACCAGGTAAGACTCATTGAGATTTAAAAACCTCTTTTACAAGAGCGACCTGGCTAAGAAAGCAGTGCACAAACAACACTACAAAGAAATTATACAAGCAGTAAAAATGTATAAAATTACACAAGGCAAACACAAGAGCCAAGAGATCTCCCTTCTCGACCTTTCAAAATTGATCTGAATTCCCCTAGGCCTATAAGTTCAGTTAGTCCTAAGTCATTTTGCAAGTTGTTCCAGCTTGAGGGGGCAGAAAACTTAAACGCCTTTTTCCCCAACTCAGTCCTGACTCTTGGGACCTGCATCTGTATAATGTTCTGGGATCGCAGGCTGTAATGGCTGGAGGTTCTGCACATGTACAGGCACAAGTATGGGGGGAGAAGTCCAAGTATAGATTTATATATAAAAGTCATTCAGTGGGAGAACCTGCGAACAGTTAAAGAAGGGCACCTTGCAGCAGCATACAAAGAACAATGATGAACACAGTGATCACTACCAGTCATGAACCGCAAAGCGGAGTGATAAACTATGTCCAATTTCTTTAGAGACTGGTCAGGTGCATTCATAAAAAGCAGATCCCCATAATCCAGTAAAGGTAAAAAGGTCATTAAGAATAATCGTTCCCTTACCCGAAGTGAGAGACAATATTTATTTCTAAAGAAGAAACCTCATTTAAGTTTCAGCTTAGAAACAAGATGATCAATATGGGGCTTAAAAGTCAGGTTGTCATCAATCAATATGCCTGTTGACAACCTGGGAATGTTCTAAATATAGACAGTGGTCAAAAATTGATGAATGTATTAATGTACGCATGGATGTGTAATGCCTCAGCTAGTCGGAACAATTTGGGCTCAAACTTATCCAGAATTCTGTAGCATCACTTTTAAAGTAAAACAATACTCTTCATTGGCTTCTTACCACCTTATGACTCATTTCAAAATGTTATTTTTAGAGGTGAGCAGGAAAGACCAGTTTCTCCTGCACCAAGCCATGTGTCCATAAAGAGTGACAAGTCTATGGAGTTCCCTGTGGCTTTCAAAGACTCAAATTCTAAGTAAGTATCTAATTCTATGCCCTGAATTATGCCTCTCAGGCTACATTCAGCTTTCTCTACCTTATTCTAGTTCCTCTTTTAACCTCTTTTGGGTTAAAAGGAAAATTTACAATCTATAATTTTATTCAGAGTAAATATTCTCATACAAAGTATGTTAGCAAATCATGGAAATATGCAAAAAGCATGATAATTATACAGTAGAGTGTGGCCAAAAAGTGATTGGAGGATTGATGTATACATGCTCCAGCTCATCCAGAATTCTGTAGCTCCTCTTTTAAACTAAAACAATATGTTGCTTCTACCTTCTCTTCATTGGCTTCTTACCATCTCTATAATCGTTCTCAAAATTGTACTTTTAGACGTGAGCAGGAAAGAACAGATTCTCCTGCTCCAAGCAGGAGAATCCAAACTAAAATATCAGTACTGCATTGATTATTTAAATCCATCTGCCTAGTCTTTTAACAATCACAGCTCTAACTCATCCATCTGTTGTACTGATCATTTTATGACATAGTGTCTCCAAAGGCAGCTCTCAAGACACCATAGTCCATGTCCACAAGAGAGGAGTTGATAAAAGTTAGATAATCCCACATGACTTGCTGTCAGTTATTACTGTGCGGTCAGATCTATAAGCTTAATGAGCAGTGTTGATTTGACTTGTTTTTATTCACTGAGTTTTGCCCCTCAGGTTACATACAATCTGCTCTACCTTATCGTTGTTCTTCTTTTTACCTCTTTGGGTAAAAAGAAAATTTACAATCTGTAATCTTATTCAGAGTTAATATTCTTGTCGAAAAGATGTTAACAAATCATGGAAATATGAAAAAAACAGATGATAAGTCTAGACAGTGGCCAAAAAGTGATTTATAAGATTTATGTATACATGGAAAACAATATATTGCTTCTACCTTCTCTTCATTGACTTCTCACTACCTTTATGACTGTTTTCAAAATTGTACTTTTAGATGTGAGCAGGAAAGAGCAGATTCTGCTGCACCAAGCCGTGTGTCCATAAAGAGGGACAAGTCCATGGAGTTCCCTGTGTCTTTCAAAGACTCAAATTCTGAGTAAGATACAGAACATTTTAGCACAAATTTTCCATGAATCGGTATAATTGTATTATATGACACTGATATATGGCATTGATTATTTAAATCTCTCTGCCTAGTCTTTTAATAATCACAGCTCTACCTCATCCAGCTGTTGTACTGATTTGTATCAAGTGTTTTGTGTTTTGTGACTCAGACCAGACTTCATCACTTGGATCATATTTTCTTCACAGAGTTCATCAGGAGACATCAGAGGTTTCCACTGATTATAAAGCAGACCTGGACTCCATATTTATGGTGTGTAGTGTACAAGCCCACCTTTAACTAGTAATGACCACAGCCATATAATAACCAAATAATAGAAGTCATCTGGGGGTTGTTAGTTTAGTTTCCTCAAAGCTACTCTCCAATAACCTCATAGCTGTTGTGTTTACTCGTACTATCTTTTATGTCTAAGTAGAAACAGGAAACAAGACATTATGGCTTGCTAAGTACACAACTGACACATCAGAGCTTTTAAAAGACAAACAGCTGGATCCAGGATACACTGTTTTAACTTTGAACAAAATCATACTGATTCGTAAAAGCAATGCTAACATGTTAAACCATTAAACATCAGCATGTTTTACTGACAAGAAGACACTGTGTAGGTCTTTTGTTGGCCATGGGGAAGGTGTGGCTTCTGCTGCCAGCAGCATTCTCATTGGCCTGGTCAAACAGTTCTTTAGGTTGGTTTTGCAGTGATGCCATCCCAATACTCATTTGTTGTATGTGTATTGACTAAAAGTGAAAAAAGCTCTTAATGAGAAAGTTTCTTTTTCTTTCTCAAAATGTAGGTGTATTATACATGTATGGGCTCTCCCTGATAGGTAGAGCTTATGATGTCTTGTATGAGAATGAGTTAATTCTTTGAAATTGAAATTTAAGTCAATATTTTTTTTTGTTCCAGTGTCTGGAGGAAAACATTGTTGCTTTTGTGAAGAATGAGCTCAGAAGGTTCCAGAGGATTCTGAGTCAAGATAAGCCGGAATGCACAGGTGAGCAGTGTGAGGATAAGGAGGTGGTTGATGGTGAAAAGGAAGATGAGCGGAGGAGCCGCAGAGAGGCATTTCTGAAGATAACGCTGCAGTTCATGAGGAGAATGAAGCAGGAGGAGCTGGCTGACTCTCTGCAAAAGAGTAAGAAGATGTGATTAAGAAGAAATTTTAGATTTACTCATTTAAGATGTGCAACACCTGCAAGAATTCTTTAAATTCTTCTTGGCAGCACACACAGTCTCATCACACATATCTGTATTGCAATCATTGTATCACAAATAGGAGTACAATTCAAGGTAATACAATACTAATTTGTCTTTACTAATTTGTCCTTATAGAAACTCTTGCTCCAGTGTGCTGCTGGAAACTAAAATCAAACCTGAAGAAGAAGTTCCAGTGTGTATTTGAGGGGTATGCTAAAGCAGGAAATCCAACCCTTCTGAGTCAGATCTACACAGAGCTCTACATCACAGAGGGAGGGGCCACAGAGGTCAATGATGAACATGAGGTCAGACAGATTGAAACAGCATCCAGGAAACCAGACAGGCCAGAAACGGCGATCAGATGTGAAGACATCTTTATGGCCTCACCTGGAAGAGATGAACCAATCAGAACAGTGATGACAAAGGGAGTAGCTGGGATTGGAAAAACAATCTTAACACAGAAGTTCACTCTGGACTGGGCTGAAGACAAAATTAACCAAGACATACAATTTACATTCCCATTCGCTTTCAGAGAGCTGAATGTGGTGAAAGATAAGAAGTTCAGTTTGGTGGAACTTGTACAACACTTTTTTACTGAAACCAAAGACACAGGAATCTGCAGGTTTGAGGAGTTCCGTGTTTTGTTCATTTTTGATGGTCTGGATGAGTGTCGACTCCCTCTGGACTTCCACAACAATAAGACCCTGACTGATGTTACAGAGTCCACCTCAGTGGATGTGCTGCTGACGAACCTCATTGGGGGTAAACTGCTTCCCTCTGCTCGCCTCTGGATAACCACACGACCTGCAGCAGCCAATCAGATCCCTCCTGAGTGTGTTGACATGGTGACAGAGGTCAGAGGGTTCACTGACCCACAGAAGGAGGAATACTTCAGGAAGAGATTCAGAGATGAAGAGCAGGCCAGCAGAATCATCTCCCACATCAAGACATCACAAAGCCTTCACATCATGTGCCACATCCCAGTCTTCTGCTGGATCACTGCTACAGTTCTGGAGGATTTGTTGAAGACCAGAGAGGGAGGAGAGCTGCCCAAGACCCTGACCAATATGTACATCCACTTCCTGGTGGTTCAGTCCAAACTGAAGAACATCAAGTATGATGGAGGAGCAGAGACAGATCCACACTGGAGTCCAGAGAGCAGGAAGATGACTGCGTCTCTGGGAAAACTGGCTTTTGAGCAGCTGCAGAAAGGCAACCTGATCTTCTATGAATCAGACCTGACAGAGTGTGGCATCGATATCAGAGCAGCGTCAGTGTACTCAGGAGTGTTCACACAGATCTTTAAAGAAGAGAGAGGACTGTACCAGGACAAGGTGTTCAGCTTCGTCCATCTGAGTGTTCAGGAGTTTCTAGCTGCTCTTCATGTCCATCTGACATTCATCAACTCTGGTGTCAATCTGCTGGCAGAGGAACAATCTTCATTGTGGTCTAAATTGTTCACAAACACATCTGACGTCTTCTACCAGAGTGCTGTGGACAAAGCCTTACAGAGTCCAAATGGACACCTGGATCTGTTCCTTCGGTTCCTACTGGGTCTGTCACTGCCAACCAATCATTGTCTTTTAAGAGGCCTGCCAACACAGACAGGAGGCAGCTCACAGACCAATCAGGGAACAATCCAGTACATCAAGAAAAAGATCAGTGAGAATCTGTCTCCAGAGAGAAGCATCAATATGTTTCACTGCCTGAATGAAATGAAGGACTCTTCTCTAGTAGAGGAGATCCAACAGCACCTTTCTTCAGGACGTCTGTGCACAGATAAACTTTCTCCTGGTCAGTGGTCGGCTCTGGTCTTCCTCTTACTGTCTTCAGAAGAAGAACCAGGTGAATTTGACCTAAGGAAATACTCTGATTCAGAGGAGGCTCTGCTGAGGCTGCTGCCTGTTGTTAAAGCCTCCACTAAAGCTGTGTAAGTCAAAAATAGCATTAAAGAATCCTATTAAAATGGAAAAATATATATGTATGATTGATTTCATGCCTGATATGAAAGCTGTTTAAAGCGTAAAATTTTGTGTCTAATATTTCTTTAGGTTGAGTTGCTGTAATCTGACAGAGAGAAGCTGTGAAGCTCTGGCCTCAGTTCTCAGCTCCAAGTCCTCCAGTCTGAGAGAGCTGGACCTGAGTAACAACGACCTGCAAGATTCAGGGGTGAAGCAGCTCTGTGTCGGACTGAAAAGTTCACTCTGTAAACTGGAGGTTCTCAGGTCAGGATTTATCAGTTTGTACAACACATTACCAGAGCATTCACAGAAAATGTGGTTTGGAAATGGGGCTGCACAATTAAAGGAGAAATCTGTAATATACTTACTGTAATAAACCATAAAATTACCGGTAAAGGTAATCAGAGATCAAGGAAACATTTAAAGTGGAGATAATCACTTCACAAGAACGCTACAATTATGGTGTTCCCCTTTGAAATTTCCCTTCCAGACCAGAATAACTGTTTTGCATGTCTGTTTCACATTAGTCAGAGTTCAAATTAATGCTGAATTTTCGCCAAATCAGTTAGTGTCTATTTATGAGTCGTAAAAAATCATAAATAATCCCATTGAAGCCTTAGAGGATTGTAACTTTTAAATTGAGAAAAACATAAATGGAGTTCGGCAGGCACTCACTTCAGATATACAGTAAGAAACAATGTTTGTTTGGAACAGACGCCAACAAATGTCTTCATGTTTTTAATCTTTTTTGCAATTAAAGTGAAAATTGTGATGCAAAAATGGTAATTTCCACTAAATGTGAATCATATCACTGTCACAAGATTAGTCAAAATAATTACTGTAGCCGTCTTACTACCCTCTGTGAGTTCCCCCTAGCACAGACACACACATCCATCTCTCAGACAGTTTACTTTGTCATATGACTCCTGCTCACAAGACTACAACATAACTCAGGCAGAATTCCTCTTCTTGTGGGAGAAGTCATCTGAGAGCCAGCATGCTACTGCAGAAGGGGAGAGTGTGTTTAGGAAACCAGCAGCAGCTGTGCTAATCAACTCACCTGACACAACTCTCATGAGACATCTCCCACACCTCTCTCTCTCCTGCAGCTGACTGTTAACCACACCCACCTCCATAATCATGATGTTTTTTTTGTTTTTTTTGTTTTTGTTTTTGTTTTTTTTATCATGTCATGCAGTTCTAGTCATGGGTTCAATATTAAAAGATTCACTCTTGAATGGATTTTATGAAAATATGAAAAGTCTTTAGCCAAGTGTAGCTGGTGGATGCAGCTTATATTGCAGGTGTGGGGAGCTCCACCTGTAGTTCAAGTAGTGCTGTTAATCCTACTCTGGTCAGACAGTCATTGTTCATATCTGCTGGTGAGCTGACTGAAGTTGTATGTTTTAATTCTGAATCTACTAGAGATAAATTTGTGATTTATGGGCTACATACATGAAATTGATTTGACTAAAGACAAAAAGTTAATTGTGTAAGTGTGTGTGTGCGTGTGTGCGTGTGTGCGTGTGTGTGTGTGTGTGTGCCTGTGCGTGTGTGTGTGTTTGTGTGTGTGTGTAGGCTTTCAGGGTGTCTGATCACAAAGAAAGGCTGTGCTTCACTGGCTTCAGCTCTGAGATCCAACCCCTCCCATCTGAAAGAGCTGGACCTGAGCTACAATCATCTAGGAGACTCTGGAGTAAAACTGCTTTCTGATCTACTGGAGGATCGAAGTTATAGACTGGACTTTCTCAGGTATGAACAGAGAAGGTGTCGGTTGAGTTTATTTGATTCAGGACTAAAATAAGCAAATATATAACAAATTACAGAATAAATCATACATCTAATGGTATCCAGTCTATCTGTTAACAGTTTCAATTCATATTAATAAGTGCTGATATTATTGTTTTTGCAGGACAGACCACAGTGCATCAAAGTCAATGAAACCAGGTCTGCGGAAGTGTAAGTGTGTTTTTTTTAATAATGAGAAGAAGTATAGATTGATTGTTATTGATTGAGAAAATGTTTAGGCCAGGGGTGACGAACCATGCATCACGGAGAGCTAGACATTTGATTTCCTATAAATTCTTCACAGTTAAATTGTTTTGTTATTGAAAAGCTTTTATTATGAAGCAGCACATCAAGAAATTCAGCAGTAACTTAACAGGACTCCTCCTTTTAGCTAGAAAGAGAACATGAAACGTTAAAAAAGCAGATACCTGAAAGTACAAACAGCTATGTAGGAGAGAAACTAAACTTCAAAACTCAGAGATTAATTTAGAAGCTACAAAAGAAGTTGAAAGAGAGCTGAAAACACTTCCAAAATCACATTCTCTCTGCTCTCCTGCACTGACAGGAGCCCAGTCTCACATCACACGATTGTTTGAGGGGAGAGGAGCAGGGTTGGAGTTGCTCAGGTCGAGAAATATTTTGAACCCAGTCTGCTGGATGTGGGTGATGCGCTGCAGCACAGTGTTTCTCTGTTATGGCCAGCACATGATGAGCATCATAAAACGCGCTGCAACACTGCACCACTGGTGCATTTAAGACTTTAAAGGGAATGGGAGATGACATTCTGATTCATGTTACACAACTCTGTGCCAGATTATGCACGGTTTCAATAGCAGAGTGAAGTTGGACACGCCCAAAATGCGCTTGTGTCATGTACTTTGGACCATGCACCATGGATGGATTAAATATGGCCCCAAGTCTGAACTGTATTAAATTGAATTTAGGTTGAACAGGATTTGCAAATCATCTTATTCTGTTCAGCAGATAAATTAATAAATTTATTAAATCAGTTGGAAAATACAAGAACTGCTGCTATCTTTTGTCTTGTTCTTTCTTTCAGATGCCTGTGAACTCACACTGGACCCAAACACAGCAAACAAAAAACTAATTCTGTCGGACCACAACACCAAGGTGACAGTGGGAACAGAGACGCAGCCATATCCTGATGATCCAGAGAGATTTGACTACTGGAAACAGCTGCTGTGTACTGATGGTTTGACTGGTCGCTGTTACTGGGAGGTCGAGTGGAAAGGTCAGGTTTATATAGCAGTGACTTACAGAGGAATCAGAAGGAGAGGACAAGGTGAAGACTGCTGTCTTGGAAGAAATGATCGATCCTGGAGTCTGAAGTGCTCTGATGAAGGTTACTCTGGCCTGCACAGAAACGAAAGTGTGTCCATCCACATCCCCCCTTCAAACAGAGTGGGAGTGTACCTGGACTGGGATGCTGGCATTCTGTCCTTCTACAAAGTGTCCTCTGACAAGCTGACCCACATCCACACCTTCCACACCACATTCACTGAGCCGGTCTACCCCGCCTTCAGGGTTAAGATGGACCCGTTTAATTCATCAGTGTCTTTGTGTTAGATAAAATAAAACACAGTCTACTTTTCTGACAGTTTATGGAGTGTTAAATATTAAATATATATAAAAGACATAAATAAAAAAAACACAAAATATTGTGAAATAATGAAATAAAATTTTAAAACTCAGCTCTTTATTGTGTGAGATTGACTTCTACAAATTTTTCATAGTAAAGGCTTTCTCTGTCACAGGACAAACTGGACAAAACTCAGCAATAAACTTATTAAATGTCCAGGATGAATAATTGTATCATAATGAGATTAATGTTAAGAATGTGTTTGATTTTTTCACAATTTCAAGGTTATATATGTTTTGTCTTGTTTATTTAACATTGAACACTCCATACAGCTCCAGTTTGATCCAGTGTCCACAATGCACACGTAGCAAAAGCAGCACGTCAGCAGGGCAGCAGCAGCTTCAGTGCTCCAGCTGCGTCTACACGTGATGCGTTCAGGCACAGCATTCGGTGTAGTTTTGTAGTGCCCAGAACTTACGGCACTGTAGTTAAAATCATAGAGCTTGAAGCATATTCACAACGATACACTTCATGTCTTGTAACAGTGCAGACATACAGCTGTAGGAGCGCATCAGTTTTGTCAGACGTACATTAACAAACAAATTTTAAAAAACACAGCTGAAATGCCTCCTGTCAGATCATAGCTGATTTGATGAACTGGACAGGAAAAAAATACCATTCACCCACTTTCCACTCTTAACATTCTCCCCTAGAGACAGTTAGGAGATAGGAATCACGATCCGTTCTCAGTCATTTCAGTTGAGCTCTCAGTCAGTTCACTCAGTGAGCTTGTCTCACTGCGAGAGAACGACACATGTTCAGGAAATCATTCACTGAACAGTGGCTCAGATGCTCCTTGTTGTGCCTTAAAGTCTTGAGGATGGATGTGCTACCAGATATTTTATTTAATAATTAGGTGAAAATATACATGCTATCCACAATAGCTTAGTACAATACAGCAACTTTGCTGTGCATGCATGCAAACACACACACAGCGTTACTGTTTTGAAGAGAGGGCAGCTGTAAAGGATACACTCACTGAATGTAGTAAGTGTGTAGTGTACCTCAGAAAAGATAACCATGTGAACATGTGTTCATATGCACGTGCACACTTTCCTGCAGTCTCTGTGGAAACCAATCTCTCTGTCCAAACAATATATGGACATGTTACTCCTTCAAGGTGGTCAAGAATGTAAAAAGGACTCAGATGCTTCACTGAAGCAAAAGTACTAATATCACACTAAAAATACTTCACTACAAGTAAAAGTCCAGCAGTAACAAAACCTTACTGAAGCAAAAATCTGTAAATATTATTAGATAAATGCACTTAAAAGTATTCATGTTGCAGTAAAATGCTCCATGTCTGTGTTTTTATATCTGGCGTTTTTGGATTATTGTTGCATTAATGTTTCTGCTGTTTGCTGCTGCAGATGTTTAAGGTTGAGCTAATTTTAAATAATTTATAGGCCACTGTTGACTAGTTTTATGTAGCCTCACTGTCCTGTGAGAACCATGTATCTCTAAAAAGTCAGAAAACAGCATTTTTTCAGCTTTGTAGATTAAAAAGTACTACATTTGCCTCTGGGATGTTGTGTAGAAGCGTAATTTTGAATAAAGTGGGACTCAAGTAAAGTACAAAATAAGTACAGTACTTCATGTAAATCTGGACTGAGTGATGATTGATTAAATATTGAATTTAAAATCAATTAACTGACTATTTACCAGGCATTAGACCCAAATCACAGCATTATGTTTTAGTATTTTCTACACATTATATTATTTTAAAATTTCTTATTTGTGTTAATATTCAGTTATCTTAAGATTCTATGCAAAATATTGTGTTCATTTAATATTCTGTTTTGTACTTATTCTTTAACCGACAGATGGAGCAAACTGTTTAAAGGAGGGAAGATTGTAGTGGGAGCATTGGGGTGTCTATGTGGCTCTCCACTCAGTTAGGAGGGCCCCTAAGAAGAATTTTGCTTTGGGCCCCTCAAGGGTCAGGACCAGCTCTGATTATACCTTTTAAACAGAGCTAACCTAATGAATTTAACTGAATATATACTGTAGATTTAAAGTCAGTCTTGTATAAAAAAAGAGTCTCAGAAATGAGAAAGATGAAAACAGGTCTGGTGATTTGTTGTTCTATCATTGATCATCTAAATTGACCCCAAAAACAAAAGTCTGTTCTGAGTTTCACTTAGACAGGTGCAAAATTATTGTAGTTTGAAGGGTTCATCATCATCATCATCATCATCATCACTGAATTCTGCACAATGAGACAAAATTGGATGGAAAACAATCTAGAAATTGTATGAATTGTTGTTTATTTGGCAGAAAATCTAGTTTTATGTACAGTTGAAGTTTAAATACAGATCAAAATGCCCAAACAGGTTGATGATGCATCAGTTACTGAATGTTGAATAAAAAGTCTTGAAATTCATTATAGCAGCAATGTAGCAGTGCTGTAAAGTGTCTAAAGTAAAAAGCACTCAGCCTGCTCTGACATGATGTCAGGATTATAGTCTTTGCTAAACAAAAGATAAAAATGTTTTGGACTGTAAAACCTGGTTAAGGTTTAAGGTTTTATTTTTTAGATATTTGTGTATTTTAGTGTGATTATTTTGTGTGAATATAGTTTGTTTTGTGGTTCTTTTGTGTTTTTTCTTCTTTATCTCTTATTTGTTTCTTGTTTGTCTTCTTGTCTTTTCATATCACCTGCCCATGTGAGACCTACACTTTAAAAAAGGGACTTCATGTTTTGAATCTCAATATTTAGACTCAAAGTCTTTTTCAGTAATTGTAATTGCATTTTGATTTGCTCCTGTTTATAACCGGGGGAGACCCATGATTATCCTTGTGGGCTTTTAGTTTCCTGTGCATATTCTTGTCATTGTTTGTATTGTTTCATGATTTTTTATTGATTTTTCTGTGCTTGTGTGTTTGCTCACATGCTTATAATAAAGACACAAGAGAAATAATAATACAATAGACCATCCAGGCTTTTTAATCACAATTTTCCATCTTGTTCACATTTAATCATCAGATTTTTGACCAAACAAATAATGATTACTGCAGCTGAGTATTGTTGTTTTTTTTAAAATGTAAACAAGATATAACACTTTTACAAAAATTCATAAATGTGATCTGAAAATACAAACACACAATTAAAAAACATAGAAACTGACCAAATTCATCCTCCAGACACTGAGACCAGCTGAGACTCACATAAGCTATTTTTTAGTGTTTAATGTTCCTTTAGTAGTTTTAGAATGAAGGTTTGTTAATGAAGACAATTAATAGATTCACTCCCACATATATATACTTTATATATGGTCCCTACAGCTCTGTGCTACAGATTTCTTAATAAAAACTTTCCTCCTCTGGTCCTTTCAGCTCCGGTTTGATCCTCAGATTATGACTGATTTCATGAACTGAAACGAGAAAAGAAAAATTTATTAGCATAGTAACACAATGAACAGGTCAAATGTGGCTCTAGAATAGATAAACACTTAAAAATGTGGCCATTTTTATAATATAACCCAAAATTTATTTTGTAAAAACAATATTAAGCTTTGACCAGCAGATGCTGCCATTTCACTGCATCAGACGCTTCGAAGCTCTGAAACTTTTTCAACACTTTGTCACCTTCAATCCAATTAACTGTCAATTTATATTTACATTACATCATAATTATTATAATGTGGTGATGCCAACCACAAAGTTGCAAAATATATTTTCATATTTCATATTTTCAGAATTATAATGATCTTTTTGTTTAACTAATTAAGACAGTTCTGGTTTATAATCCTTGCAGGTGTTCATCTGCAGATTGTTGCACTGCACAGTATAATTATATTTAAATCTTTGTTATAGATGAAGATGAAGTACATATCAACACAATGGTAATATTAAAAAATAACTATATTTATATAATATCTTTACATGGCAAACTTGATGTTTTTCAGTTAAGTGTTCATGTTGTATTCAAACTTAGACAAACAGCCTTTGAGCCATAGAAACATGAAGCACAGTGGCTTTGACACTGTTATTCAAAACATGTAATGAGACAGTTCACCCCAAAAATCAAAAATACAGATTTTTCCTCTGGCCTGTAGTGCTGTTTATCCATCTAGATTTTTTTGGAGTGAGTTGCAGAGTTTTGGAGATATCAGCCATAGAGGAGGCATATCAGTCCGCCTTCTCTCCAATACTAAATGACAATCACCTTGTGGTGCCCAAAGCACCACAAAATATTAAAAATCCTAAAATTATAACCTGGTTGCTCGAGACAATCCACAGACCTTGTTGTGAACAGTTTCATATTGGAACTACTTTCTTTCTAATTGAAAGTAGTTTTTACATGAAACTGCCCACACGAAGGTCTGTGGGTTATTTGAACAAGCAGGTCATGATTTTTGGAAACTGTCCCTTTAAACTCACCTGTTTGAAAGAAAAGCTGGCGACTTGGCAGTCACACGGCACATTCAGCAGATGGGCCTCGAAACGATCTGAGACAGGAAGCAAATACTTAAAGCCTGAAATAACTGTATTTTGCTCAAAAATATGCAATATTTTTTAAACAAGTTTCAAAATCTGCATACACATATTTACGAGATAGATACATTTCTTTGTCCTGTATCAATAACAGTAGTAGGAAACAACCCTGTGACCTCCCAAGTTCAGTGATAATGAATCATTATTGTTCTCTTGGTGAGGATGAGTGTATATAAGCTACTCTGCTGGCTTGTTAAAAGAAAAAAACATGTTAAGTTTATTCAAGAAAAGAGACATTTACCAAAAGATTTTAACATTTGAAACAATTTAACTAATGTTTATTTTAGGCACTAAAACTTGAGAACAGTGGCTCCCAACCTTTTTTTTTCTTAGACACAAGTAGGAAGAGGCTCTAAGGAACAAAGGTTGACAAACACTGCTCCATGGTGCCCTTCCAGTACACACTGGTACCCTTTTTATTGTTTTGGCCCCCGCCCCTCAGACAGCCTGAGTCCGCTACTGTCGTCAGTGTAATGAAGCTTCATTTAATGTAGAGTAACTGTTAGTTTAGCTCACTACACATTCTGAGGATCTTGCCCAATATTGGGTGTAAATCTGTATGACTGTCACCAATTTACTAAACAGAAAACATTCAAACATTATTTAAAAAATACCAGAATTATGGTCTTTTGGATATTAAACACATTTCTCCTGAAAACAACAATAAGGACAGTAAGTTCATATAGTCTGCGGAAATAATTCATTATGTTGATGAAGAGAAAAAACAGATAAGACAGTTAAATGTGGTTCTTATTACCTCTGAGGATCCGAAGTTTTGTCATAACTGCCACAAACTCGTCATAGTCGATCCCACCGTTGGACTGATATTCGTCCCACAGAGCTCTGAACGTGTCTTCTTCTAAATTGAATCCTGCATGATAAAGACAATCATAGATGAAAAACAATCCACAAAGAAAACTAGAATTATTTGCTGCTCAGTCAGTTAATATTTTCCTCAATATGTCAAGAAGCCTTTGGCTGAGTTAAAATATTTTTTTCCTCAACAACATCTTTATGAGAAATGAAGTTGTGATCTGTGTCATTATACAATTAAAGATGTATTACTTTGGGCAGACAGAGCCCTTTTCATTTGGGCTTTAGTGACAGACGGTGGATTCCTGCTCTCGTAGTTCTCCACGTACTCCCTCCTGACTACGGCTGCGTAGTGCTCCAGTCTGAAGGTCTCCACCGCATCCAGATCTCCAGATTTATCGGCCTGAAAGCGCTGGTCAAAGAAAATGAATAAACAACATACAGCAAAATGGTTCCAAATTACAGTGCATTCAGAATGAATTTGGTACCCCTGCTGAGACCTCTGATCGTGGAACAAGTCGTGACGTGCGAGTTGCAAAGGATACATCCGTGAAAGCCAAGAGGAGGCGGGCCGTCCTAAGACTCAGCGCTAAATTGGGGAGAATAAATGCATTAATGAGCGTACAGAATTCTCATTCATACGATTACATAGGGTTGTCAAAGTTAGTGGAAAATTAACTGACATTTGCCACGAAAAGAATAGCCACCAGCGTTCAGCTTAGCAAGAACACGTTCAGCATTCAGCATCTGTTTTTTAAAAAAAAAGAACAAATAAAGTTAGATGAACAGAGATCTTAGGTTCTCACTTCATATAACATGCAATAACTTGATAACTCTAATTTTGAGATGAAATACAGTAATAACAAAGCAGATAACTTTGTTGCGTGAAATTACATTAAAATTGTCTGGTCTAAAATAGGGGTTAGAATTATAGGTACCATGTGGAGTGCTGTGGAGACATGTTTGGGATTGACCAGTGTTTTTGTGGTTGTGATTGGTCTTGAAGGTCTCGGTTTTGTCTTGGAATTGACCACATCCTCTCAGACACAGACGACTGGGCTGCATCAACTGGTCTTTAGTAATCCTGTTCCAACTGCTAGAAGTCTGTATTTGTTAAGACCAGTCTTTAGAATGGACTTCACGTCAGTTGTGCCAACCAAACTTAAGCCTAATTTGAACTGTCTGGTCTGTCTAGCTCGTGCCAATGTGGGTTGCTAAGGTACATGGGTTAAAAATCTTCACGTGTCTTGCTTATGAAGGCTCAAAGATTGAGAAAAGGCTATTTCATCTCGCGTTGAGGTAACAAAATGAATAGAGCTGTACAGCCAGTACAAGAAAATGCTGACTGCCAAGCAGGTCCAACTTAATAACAAACAAGAAGCAGTCAACTTGGAAGAAATAATTTACGACATAAATGGTTGTTCAGATAGAAGAGATGTGCAGATGTTAGCAAGCATACTGTCTGTTTTCAGCTGGAAACCAAAATATTTGCTGGCGTGTGTGCTGTTGGCGCACATGCCCACATGTACAACATTACTTCCTCATGCTGCTAGTGATCAAAACTCCACAGGGTACCTTCAAGTTATTTATTTTAAGCTCTTCTTTTTGGAATTAAATCTGTTTACTCTCCAATTTGAACTGTCCTCATGGTATCAGTTACTTCTTTAAAAACAGAAAAGTCTGTCAGAAAGTCTTAGGGATAGATTTACGAGCAAAAAGTACGTTATCCTTCCCAGGTAACACCCTCCACCCTTACCAGTTTATAGGATCAACTAATGAAGCAATAAGGACATGACCTCCCCACTGGTGTCCCTTACAGCCAAGTTGAACTCAGCAGTGGTAGATGACAACTTTGCCCTTTGGCTTTATGGACAACACTGTATTGACCCCTTTACTTACCAAGTACTTTAGTGATGTGGATATTTTGTATCTTGATCAATAACAAATATAAAATATACATGTTTTATCTTGAACAGTCACAATAGATGTGTGAAATACCTCAGCCCTGCTGTCTTCCTGTGAAAAAAGGAAAAGGAATAAGTCAGGAAATATTCTGAGTCATTACCATCACCAAACTGAAGTTTTAAACAATAAGGTGTCCATTACTTACTGATACACACATTTCCTCTGGGAATGAGTTACACTGCAGCTCATCTGGCCAGGAAATGCCAAAACTGGTCATCAAACCCTCACAGCCCTGTTTGGCTCGCTCACAGAATGACCTGCAGGGCCGCTGCACTTCCCCTGCGATACACTTGGGGGCGTACACCATACACACGAAGAGGCGTATGTCCACTGAGCACATGGTTTGGACGAACGAGTTGAAAAAAGACATCTTCATTACTGCCTCTCTTTGACTCGTGTGTCCCAGAAGATTCGGCATGATCGTCATGTTGTAGGACAGGTCCTGGCACACCGGGATGGTGATTGGCTCACAGATCCCCCCGCTGCTGCCCACTCCGTACTGGAACAAGACGCAAATACACACTGTCACTCTAAGTCTAATTTCTACTGTGGCCACAAGTTTAGCGAAAAATGTTCATTACATGAAGGTTGGGCTCAAATAAAACTTGGATAGAAAGTGTTTGCTAGAGTTTATCAGTCATGTCAATGGTGAATAAGTCAAATCGGTTCTTTGTGTTTCCACAGTCAATGGACCTTCTCTTGGCCCTAAAAAACAGTGTCAGAATGACACCAATTATTTGCCGGGCTAAGGCTAAGAACCGCTACGTCAGGGGTTGGGGGCATGATTATCACAAGCAACATCCGCCATTTATTTTGCCCACTATACTGATTTTGTTTATTTTGCTGCACTGTCTGATAGATTGTTTCTTATCAAGGTTGCTGAACTGCAATGTAAAATCCATGTGTATTTATATTAGTGATACTTATTAATGCTGGTGTTGTTGATCTTTACTGATTATTACTCTGAAATTCTGCACTTTACTGTTGTTTGAACTGCTGTTGGAAGGTCAACCTAGAGCCACTTTAGTTTTCCCGAGTCCACAGTATTCAGTGCCTGTATCTCCCACTTTGTAGACTTTTTGTGTCTATTGTTTTTATTTGTCTTGCCACAAAACCAATCGTGAATATTTTGAGCCTGTCTAAAAGCTGTTAATACGTCACTTTATAAAGCTTTAAAAAAACTGCACATTTTTCACTGCCCCTGTTATTGTGACCAGTCAAAAGTACACTTGGAACACACATCCAGACAAAGGAGAAATGCACACTAACAAGAATTTTCACAGATTTGTGAAGAAAATAACAAAGAGTTCAAAAGAACATTGTGTTCATTGGCTGCTTCAGAATGTTTCTGGTGTGGCCATTTGCTTTTCATGATTCCTGTTTTTATTGCCTCGTGCAGGGCAGTTTCTAACAAGTTTTTTGAATTGTTCCCTACAAATATAGATATTATTATTAAAAACTTTACACCCGGTGGCTTTGAAGATCAAAATCCTCATAAACATCTGTTCATCTTAATGTTGGAGTCAAAAAGATCAGACTTACGTGTTCACAGGACTCCGTGGTAAATGCTTCACACCTGAAGGACACTGGCCACTGGAAGCCAAACTTGTTCATCAGTGATTCACAGCCGGCCCGCGCCTGCTCACAGAGCGTTCTGCATGGAGGTCGAGGGTTTCCTGACACACACTCAGGAGTGTAGACGGAGCACAGGAAAGGCTTCAGGTGAGGGGAGCACGCCACTTTTACAAGTGGCATAAACTGATGCACTTCCAGGCTCACATCCTCCTGAGTTTTATGGCCCAGACTGTTTGGCATGACAGTTTCAGTGTAGGACAGTTCTTGGCAGAGAGGGACGGTGATTGTCTCACATCTTCCAAATGGTGTTTGAACTAAGCTGATGTCATGAGTCTGGAAGAAGAGAAAGATTAATCAGTGAGAGTTTTCATCAACCACACATGCACCTGTTGCTCATAGTGTCAAAGTGCCTTTTTCAACAGTTCAACACCTTGTCGATATGACAGGGTATGTGAAGCCCAAGTGTCCTTATGTTTATCCAAGCAACTGTAAATGCCCCTGTGGATTGGGTGTCCATATCATACCATACCATCCAACAAGCACTTCTGATGGAGTATATTGGTGCCTTAATGTCCATCCACCACTTCAGTCATGTTTCTTGACCATTTGTTTTTGCTATCCCTTGTTTCCTTGTGTAAAACACTTGAAATATGATTTGTAAAATGTGTCTTGCATTTCTGTTTCAAAACTAAAATATCTCCAAACTAAGAACTCTGTCTAGCTCACTGAACATCAGACTACGGGTCGACAACTGGGCCACTGACATCAGTCTGATATCCAATGAATGAATTATGTCAGTATCAGCACCAGATATCAGTATGGATACAACTCTAATTATTATTAAAAACTCTACATGTAGTGGCTTCTCAGACACAAACGTTCTCATAAACATCTCCTCACCTTCATGCTGGAGTCAAAAAGATCAGACTTACGTTTTCACAGGACTCCGTGGTAAAGGCGTCACACCTGTCTCTTATACACATCAGATGTGTATAAGAGACAGTCACATCAGAGCGTCTTTTCTCCATGAGACAGATCAGCTGAGTGAAGATCTTCTCACTGTCCTCCACTGCTTTATCAGCAGAGCCATTGATAGCCTCCACCTCCTGTTGAAGCACCTTCACATCTTTCTCTCTGTCCTGGATTCTCTGCTGGATGTTTTGTCGACTCACCTCGAGCTCTCTCTGCCTCTCAGTCCTTTCTGCTGCAGCTGACACTGTGTCGTGGCCTTTATGTTCATCCATGGAGCAGAGATAACAGATACA
>JAJHUR010118931.1:2344-27136 GCA_027495735.1 Lutjanus campechanus
TTGAGATATTTCAGTCTGGTGGACCTGAGCGACATTGCCGCCCCTCAAGCATCACTGCTAGAATGGCTGAAACTAAAAAAAGGTTTAAACAAACTTAAGATTACCAGTTGACAGCAAGTCAAGCACAGTGCCTCTCCTCACTGCACATAGTTTTTATTTGCAGTGGTTATTGCCAGGTTGACAGCGAGTTTGTTTTAACCTCTTTCACTGATCGATCTGCCCCGGGTGCTCACACAGCCGTGAATCCCAAACCAGCTCTTATGTAATGATGAGCAAAGCAGATCTGGGTGGGGTGATCATCTGAATCATCAATTGCAATTGGCCGTTTGTATTGACGGTAATGTAACTGATCAATACTTTCCAAATAGACACTCCCGACTTCATTCACAGAGTGCTGGTGATGAGTCGACTGGCAGAGCGAGCCTCAGCCTTCCACGCTGCGTGGCTTTATTGGATGTTTGTTTTCACTCACCGAAAAAATTGCAATAAATGAAAACAGACGCTCTTGAAATTTATTTTTTCTCATTTTTTTTAATGAAAAGAGCCAGTTCCAGTGTGTTTACTAGAAATTAACATGGAGAACAACTTCACAATCCAGCCATCAGGTTTTTGTACTGCACACTTTAGGATGCTATTAAGGTAACATTATTATATTCATCTAGAACCAACAAAAGAGAAGACAAGACAGCAATTAAATCACTTGATGAGAAATCTCCAGTCATGTCACCAACACAGGAACCAAATTGATCCGAGCTGCTGCTAATCAAACATGTCAGAAATGGAAGAGAAGGTACATGTGTGAACTGACGCAGAGCAGCCGCTGTCCAGAGAAAAGACCGTGTTCTTCAAACCTCTTTATGCAGCGAGTGTGCCTATGTATTGCACAACTGTTCCCTCTGGATGAGAGTTTGACGTCATGCCAACAAAGTATAGTGACACACATCTAAACCAGTGATCAATTTCAACACACATCGCTTTTCTTCAGCGTACATCCTTGTGTAGACGCTGCTGTCAGAACCGTTTGTACTAGTTTCTAAAACTTCTTTCCTCTCTGGGAAGTCGTGGATGCATGGAAGGCCTGTGTATATTTGAGATAATAATCTTGACACTGGCTAACTTACTAGTTACAGGTTCTCTGAACCACATTTCAGTGACTTTTTGCACGTTATTTTGTGCTACAGGATGATTTATAGATGCATGGGTTTTCTTTTTTTTTGGACTTTTACATCTGAGATCTACCCAAGATTCTCAAAGTTTCTAAGCCCCAAAGCCTGTGTACTCTAGAAATACATTTCATATAATGAGGCAAATTAAATCAGGTCCAAACATATTCTAAATGTTTTTCATAAGCTTTAACTTCAGGCATTTTATCTCAAAAGCAAACACACAAAATGCAAAAGGTCACAAATTATCTGTCTCTAGCCTATGGATGTGTGTTTATAACTTTGTCTGTTATTACTGACATTGTTAATAGGAATCACTGCTGTTCAGTATTAATTTTGTCTACCAATTCTATTAAAGTACTTGACATCACATCATAACATGAGATCAATTACATATATTGTATACTGTATATAGGTGCTACTGAATTTAAACAGGATATTTTTGTCATTCACACTAAAGATTTACTTCTGGCAGATTGTTGATAACTCAACCTGTCAAAAAAAAAACAATCATGACAAGCAGTTTTATCTTAAACCGCTGAAATCAACTGAAAACTTGCAACTGAAACACATGCAGGTTGTGAAAATTAGCAGATTTGAGTTACAACAATGTTAATATGTGCAGTAAAATTTACTTGACAGACACGTTTCACTGTAATGCAATGAGATGCTAGCAGCTTAAGCACAGCAGTACTTTGAGCTAAAAGCTAATGTCAGCATGCTAACATGCTCACAACGAATATGCAAAGCATGTTGATGTTTAGCAGATATACAGCATGTTTAACGTCTTAGTTTTGCGTGTTAGCATGCTAACATTTGTGATTTACCATTAGACACAAAGTACAGCTGAGGCTCATAGGAATGACATTAGTTTTGCAGGTATTTGGTTGATAAACAGAAATTTAGACCTGGAGATGGTGCTACATAAAAAGTCAGGGAACTAAAGTTTTTATAAATCATCCTCTGGGGATAATAGTTGTCTCAACCAAACTTCATGGTAATCTAATCCAATCCATTTTCAATTAAAAAAACCCAACAGTGCCAACCTCATGGTTTCACTACAGGAGAAGTACAGGAGTCATCAAAACAGAAGGATACGTCGTCTGGGAACAAGGGCGGAACATAAATTGAAATTTTATCAAAATTACAATTTTTGAACCACCGGAGGGACAATTTTGTTAAAGGCAAAATGTCAAAATACCATTTTAACATTAACATTAACATTAACATTGTCCTGCTGCTGAGATGTCTTGGCCTACAGATCATATTCTACAGTTTAAAAAAAAAAAACATCTTTGTTTGTTACAGATCCCTGCAAAAATCATATCATAACCATTTAAATATGTTTTTCAATGAAAATGAGAATAATGATGTAAAAATTATAATTTCCTCTAATAATCATATAGAAATTGCGATATCGCAATTAAATATTTTTTCAAAATTGTTCAGCCCTGATTGGAACCATAAATGTCTGTGCACAGTTTCATAGTGATCAAACCAACAGTTGTTGAGATGACCAACATTGTCATTCCTAGAGCCATGTCGCTAGCCTGGCTAAAAAAAATATTTTGAAATCTGTGTTTATTCCTGTCATGGTTATTTCTGAACATTAAAGTAAATCTTAATATCCTGCACATGTCAACACTGCAGCATACATGTGATACAAATATGCATCTACAAATATGTATTGACTGTAAATTTCAGTTAGAGGATGTTTAAACTCGACAGGTCTGAAGTCATTTGAGGACAGAGTCTAGATTGTTTGGACATTTTTCTCATATACTGTAACTAAAGTCATGCATAAAACTATATGGGCAATTGTTTTTTTGTTTTTTTTTGTTTTTTGTTTTTACCAAAATTGAAAGTGTTGCAGAAAAACAATCACAGTTTTATTGAACCACAGTGAGTAATGAGATGGGCCCTTAAAAACATTTTACTGCTACATTTGACTGTCTCTTTTCCCTCGATCATGCTTGTAAAGGAAGACCAACAGGAACAGCTACAGATCCTACGGTTGTGCACACAGTCACTCTGAGATTAATACACTGCACGAGGCAGCACAATGAAGCCTGGATTGAGTCGGAACAATGAAAGCAGGGCCTCCGTGTTTGAGCCCACTTTGTATCAGTCACCTTTAGCGATATTCGCCACTTTGCATCGGCTAAATGTGACATACAAAAGAAAAGTCTTTGTGATATAGCAGCATTGTATTAGTCACAGTGCATGAAGGTAAAAACATTGTCTAAATACAAGGACCAGTTACTACAATATGAAAATATTACATTTGCTTAAGAGAAACAATCCATTAAAAGGAGGAGGAGGGCGACAGAAGAGCATCACAGGTTAGATAACATGAGTTTTTGGGTCTCTGGAGGAGGAGGAGGAGGAGGAGGAGGTGGGACGGCGGGGTGAAACAGCACAGCGTTACTATGATAGTCATACCTGAAGAGTTCTTACCCCCGCAAGGAAGGGAGGAGGTGATCTGCCTTTTTCTTGAATCATCGCATCATCGTCAATGTCCTTAAATTCAATATTTGGTACAGGGGATAACACAATGCTTTCAAATGAGCAATAAAATACAAACAGGAATAATTAAGTTCCCACTAATAAGCAATGCACGCATATACAATGTCCTCAAAAAGTTATCATACATACAGTAACGGCTTTCCTCTTTTCAACAGAAGATTTGTACACACACTGACACTCACAGAGACACTGGCCCTTCAGTTTGTATGAATCAAAGAGAAAATGTTCAGTTTCCTTCGATGTGTCTCTTGAGTGCAAACGCCTTGAGGTCCGCATCGACTCAACTGCACAGCAAGTCCATACAGCGTGGAGTTGAACAAATTGCTTCGACAGCCATTTTGCATATAAAGTCTGTATAAAAATCAAGGAGCAGTAGCAACAGGCCCTCTTCAAAAGGTTAAATACTACACCTACTGTGAGCTGAGCTGGAGAGACTGGAGGAGGAGTGAACAGCATGTTTGGTTGAAGTCTCTCCAGCTGAAATAAAGGCGAGAGGTAAAAACAGGAATACGGTATGTTGACCCACGTTTACCGAGGTCTGATAACAGTGAAACTGGAATACTGCAACGCAAAGCACAGCTGGAGAACCTTATTGTCACTGCAGAGTTTGGAAGATGTCATTCTGCCCAAAAGGCCTTTCATATAAAACAAAGATTCATGTAAAAAAACTGTAAATACACAGTTACGGTATATGTGCATACCTAACACGATGAAGAAGTTTGACTGTAGAAAAATATAATATAGCCTATATCAAAGTCACTTAGCCAGAAAATAAATCCAACAAGCACAATTCAGGATCATTTTACAAAGTCATATTTATAATGACGACACCGAAGGACCAAATTACACAAGGCTAAACTGAAGGCATTTTGGTTGTAGAGACTTGTAGCAGGGCATTTTCTTCATCATGAGTTCAAATCTGGACAAAAGGGGTGACTGGAATTTAGGTAAAATATTACAGTAATTAAAAAGAAATGCTAAGATTATGTTCAGTCACATATATACCTCTGTGACTTTGATTTGTTTGGGTTTTTAGGGACACACAAGCCAGCGCTGCGCTGTCCCTCTTTAACCTAATGAGTGTCAAATGAGCTTTAATCAATAATAGATGTGTGCCAAATTTCTGGACCATCAGAGAGCCCCGATGTCCCCGTCACACTGCACAACCACATATTTATAAGGGAAGAGAACACAAATAAATAAAATAATAAGAGCACAAGTGTCCCCTCTTCCCACATCCTAAAGGAACTGAATCTGTCTTCACAAGTTTGTCATATTTGACACAGTTTAACAACTGATGCTCGCAAGAAAAAAATATTATTAAATGCTTAAGTCATAAATCACTGTATCGATTAACAGCATGTTATCAAAAAATGTGTATGGCATCAGTTTAGAAAATGTGCAAAATAATTATCATCTTTAGCTAACAGATTAGAAAACGCCAGGGTAACACTTTCTGTGAAGGTCATGTTTATAATGCATTATAAGCACACTCATATGACATTATAATGCATTTATAAGGCTTTATAAAACACTTTATAAATGTTTATACTCATGCATGTCAAGGTTTATAAAGTCCTGTAAGTGCTATTTAATGTGTAGCCTTAATAATGCTTCATCTGCAAGAATCTGAGTCCCAGATTCTTCATTATAATATACTGCATATCAGTAATCATATCATGTTGTAATGTATCATAACAGATTATGAATTCAATTTTTTTTTAAATGGAATAATATCATATATGTAGAGCAATTCTCTTCTTTACAATCGGCTAAAGTTATGGTAGTTATAATTCACCGTGCAACCTATGACTCCGATTCCTCTTTCATGGAGGTATAAAGCGTTATGAACGCTGATCTTATAATACATTTTGTCCACCACTTATAATATGTTATAAACCTTGTTATAAGTTGGCATGCATTTTTATGAACATTTATAAAGAGTTTTATAAAACATTATAAATACATTATGTTGTATGAATGTACTTTTAATGCACTATAGACACTGACTTCATGAAGCCTGAGAAACATTAATAACACCCTAAATGCATGACTTTGTGAGTACAATTACAGCACTGTATAAAATTATTAGCATGTATGATGTTTGTAAGACATTATTCCATTTCAGAAACTTAGAATTTATAATCTGTTATGACCCATTAGACCAGGTCTCTGTGTGTGTGTCTTTATAACATGCTAAAGTTATGGGAGTTATAATGTGCTGTGTGTAACCCAGGACTCAGATTCTTTTTTTCAAACACTGTCTTTACTTTGGCATGAAAAGTATAAAGCATTATAAATGCTGAACTTATAATACATTACGTCCATCGCTTAGAATACTTCATAAACCTTGTGAGAAGTGGTCTTGCATGACCATAAACATTTATAAATAGTTTTATAAATGCATTATATTGTCTTATGAATGCACTTATAATGCATTATAGACATGACCTTCACACAAAGTGTTACCAGTATCAGACTGCGTTGCCGTTAATAGCCCCAGATTTGTGAGCTGCACAACACAGAAGGCAATCTGCACTGACTTTGTGCATTTTAATTGATTTATGAGCCACTTGTGGCGAAACTTTTGTAACTGCTCTGTAACAAGGAGATACTTTTATTGTCCTGTGATAATTTTCGCAAATACTCAACTAGAAAATACACAGCGCAGTTCGGCTGACCTACAACTGTGATTTAATGCATACTGAAGAGGACTCAGGCCATGACCTTCAATATATAGAGGAAGAGTTCACAGTGACCTTCACTAATCAAACCAGAGCCTTTATAATAAAATATAATGCATAGTCATGAGGGACACAGTTAAGAAGTTCAGTAAGGACAATAAGGCAAAAGAACAGTTACGGAGAAACATTAATCAGCTAAGACATCACCACCTCATCTCTCCTTCAAAGGTACTAAAATAACTAAATATAAAATAGATTTGGCTTTAAGAGTGTTCATGATGTAGGTAAAACAGTGTAAGCTGTGAAATAACACATTTTTCAAATTGGTACTTGGTTGTCAGTCCCTTTCTGTTGCTGTGGGAAATAACACTTGTGTTCTGCTACAGGGTGTTAAAACAAGTGAAGCCAGTCAAGATCAATCAAGATTACAAAATAAAAGCTTACAGTTTCACACAGTTTTTTTTTTCCACCATAACCAAATAGCTTGGCTCTATTTTCTTGACCAGTACATCACACTACCATGTGCTCTTTAAATTATAAGAAATATCTGTCCGTGCACCATAACAGGACTGTTTCATGCTAAACAGCACAAGTACAAAGAATTTTTTTACATCATAAAAAAATGAATAAAAAATAATGCATTTCTCTTATGAATTAACCATAAAATAAAGAGTGCACCATTGTAAAAGGTCTGTTGTTTTAAAGCACATTATTACAGCAGGTCCTTTTTCACAGCAGCCATACTGACGTGAAATAGTAGGGTCAGCACTGGTGTTACTAATGATACTAATTAAGGTCCCGTTTCATTTAGTGTAGCAGAATGAGCCAACATGCACAATAGCAGCAGCCTGACTCTGTTTGACCTGAATGCAAATGAACCTTAATTAGTATCATTGGTAACACCTGTGTTTATTCTACTATTTCATGTCTATTCACCATATTCACACAGCGGCCATTTTCCTCTGATGTCACAGTCAGGTCAGGAAGCTCAAATGTTGTACTTGTGTGTTCCAAGTAGCAAGTCGTATTTTGCAGGAAATCTGTTAAATTGTTATCGTGTCACCACTTCCCAAGTGATTGGCAGCTGAAAAGACAATACACTGTAAAAATCTTGAGGGACATCGGGCCATATTTCAAGTCAAAACAACAAATTTGATAACCCATTAACTACCATTGCTAATGTTAGCATTCCACCACTTCCTAGCTAACGTTGCTGTTTGATAGTGTTAGCTAGGAAGTGGTTGAATGCTAACATTAGGTGTTGTGTAATGGTAGCAAATGGGTTATCAAATATGTTGTTTTACCTTGAAATATGGCCCATTGTCACTCCAACTTGTCAATACGGTACCCATCGTTTTTTCAGTTGCTGGTCGATCGGGAAATGATGCTACAATTTAGCAGATTCCCTACGTTTATACGACTAGCAACCTGGAACACAGCAGTCAAAATTTGAGCTTCCCACCCTGAGCGTGATGTCAAAGGAAAATGGCCGCCGTGTGAATATGGTGAATATGGCTGCTGTGAAAAAGGTTTATACCTGCCAACCCACACCTCCAGTTAAATATACTGTAAATCATAGTGTGCATAAAAACATCTCTGAAAGTACTGTTGAGTTGTGGTTCCAGCTCTGCTGTAAATGTGTTTAAAATGTGCTTATTTCAGTGCATCGTGTATTCAGTTTATCTTCAGACACATTAACACTGTGTTGATGACAACTAGCATTACTAGCTAGCAACTTCCATTATATTGTTACTCTACCCTTGTAAAACCTGTGAGACGTTTTCACTGCAAAGCATTACTGTATTTCTGACGTGCAATAATATACAGGCCACTTCACTGAAATAAAACCATTCTTACACATTTCCATAAGCTGTTTGTCCCTGTCATAAGTTTCCTAGGTAAATGCTACTCAATGCTACCTACCAGGTCCATGCCACTCTATTGCGCAGTTCCTAAATAAGAAACCTAAAACCTAAAACAGTGACTGAGGTCTGTGTGACAGATTCTTCTCATCCTTGTGACAATTCAGATGGTGATAATGAAAGAAATGCATGGGAAGTAAAGTGCATTGTAATAACCTGTGTGTTGCTACATGTGGTGGAATCACCAGTGAACCCTTTCCACGTCTACGTTCACGTTCTGCATGCATTCATGAGTAATGGCAGCAAAGTCACTGTGTTTCTGTGTGTGGCTGTGAATGTAAACAACGGGAACAAAAAGGAGGAATCATCAGAATAAAAGAAATGAGATATCTGAGAGTGATGTCAGGTCTATACAAAATATTGGCACGTTATCTTATAAACAGTATACTGGGAGATGATCATGTTGTCTAAGAGTTACTGCTTAAACAAATGAAGCACCCAGTCTTTTGTCTCATATTTCACAGTATTAAAAGTGCACTAATTGCCCAACGCACCACCGTTTTCCAATTGTAATACTCCTCTCTTCTAAAATGTGCCGCACTCTTTCTTTGACACTCATTGATGCCACTTTAATCTCTCTCGTCTTTACCTGCTGTGAGCCAAATGCTCCTGACCCCTGTTCTTTCTCACACCTGCGTCTCCACACCGTTAAGTTTAGGCATCAGGATACGCGGAGTCACCCCAGAGTTGAGGTCCCTCTCGAACTCCAAAAGTTGGCCCATGAAGTTTAGATTCGGGGACACCACCGGACGTCGGCTCCGCACGTATTTGTAGGCATCTGTCATTGTCATGAGGGTGTGCTTCATAAGGTAGGCGATGACAATGGTTGCAGAACGGGACACGCCTGCCTGGCAGTGCACCAGCACTCCCTGTCCACTCTGATATGCCTCCTCTGTGGGTGAGAACAACAAGACAGATGAGCTCAATTTGCTGAATTCAAGAAGTAAAAACTGGCTTAATGCTACTTGCTGGCTGTGACTATCTGTAAATACAGAAAGTATCGCGTCATTTAAAATTTCATTCCATATACCACCTTCTTTTATCAACACAAAAGAAAAGTTTAGCTGGTCACTAAAGACACTTGTCTGAGGGTGAATCTCATCTGCCATAGTGTGGGCGGCATGAGCAGCGTCAGGAATGAACCTCAGAGACAGTAACACAACAGTCAGGGCTATGACCATGAAAGGAAATAGAAAGAAATTAAAAAATGCCCTTTAGAGCCTTTTAGATGACATCCCTGGTTATACGGTGCACCTATTTCACAATATATGCCAAAAATATGAGTACAATATGTGTGCTTGTACGTAAGCTTGAACCAACTAACTTCAACCAATAATATCACAAAATCCGTACATCAATCAACTTTCACCTTTTAGCGGCACAGAGCTAAGATTCATTAGTTCGCCTGCTAGCAACATCATTATACACACGGCCACTTTTCAACGTTCAAATTAAATTCCTCCCGACCCACCTGCCTATGTTTCACTTGGAAATATGTTATGATACAGAATCTAGATGCTCTCTAAACGCTCTCTGTTTAATCTGGACTTTAATATTAAAAGCTGATCAACACATTCTCTCTATCTTTTTTTGTGTAAATTATTACAGAAAAAAACAGATCACAGTTGAACACAGACCTCTGACTTCACTATGTTGTTGCCTTTTTCACCAGCATATTCACACTAATTATCAGTGTTGTGAATGTCACTTATTACTCATTTAGAAAGAAATTTCATTACTTATTACTCTACATTCTCAAGTAACAAGACTAAGTTACATTACTCGGCTCTGCCAAAGGCAACAACTCCAAAGCCTGCAAACATAATTTATTCTGTATTCAACATCTGTGATAACAAAAATGAAACTTCGTAGTTAAATTAGCTGCTGGTCTGGAGTTTGGAGGTAAAGAATTTACTGACAATCAAGAGCTAGCTTAGCCCTGGTAACTGCACACGTCTGAACAAAACCCAGGTTATTATTAACAATGGGACTGCCAATTAAAAAAAACTAGCCATTACCTAACTATGGTGCTCCCGTTCCTACGCCAAGCTAACACATCCTGCACTACGCTCACCACTGAACATACAGAAAATGTGTAATGTGATCACTGAATATCATATTGTAATACTTAGTTAAGTAGTTCACTTAGTAGTTCAATTCTTAGCAGTGAATGACTCTTAAAAAAGATACCAACACAAATATAACATTATATCAGAAGTGAGACTCTCACCAATGAACTCAAAAACCTCCTCAAAGTACTGTCGAAGGTTTTGCTTGCTGTTATCAGTGGCTGGCAGCCTTTTGTAGCGCAGACCAGAGTTGACATGGTAGAGGGGCAGGTGGGTGGTCACATTGACCACGTAGCCGATGTTGAGGCGCAGCAGAAGGTCCAGGTCTTGGGCGTCTCTCTCGTTCCCCAGAAACAGGAAGGGCAGGATGGGACTGACCACGGCGTTCTCCGCATCAGGGGTCATAACACTCTCATCGGACAGAGAAGCCGGCAATGATGAGGAGAGCGGCAGAGAAAGGTGCACTGGAAGAGGATGAGACAAAGAAAGCGTGTAGAGGCATCGTCTCCCCTTCTTCTTAACAGGTGTCATGTCATGGTTATAAAAGTGTCATGACAGTCTTGTGTACACTCCTTCAAATAAAGTGTTACCAAAAACAAAACTTTAAGTAACTAAATCACTAATTAAATCACTGATTGAAAAGTGTGTCATATTAGTCTGAAAGCTAATTAGCAGTATTTAAAGGCTTTAAAAGAGGTCTGGCCATTAGCATTTTGATTATTTTAAAACTTAAATGAAACAACGTGCAGAGATATCAAGAAGCTAGATGTTCCCAAATGTGGGTGCATCTGTTAAAACCACACAGCAAAATTATTTAACACGTCAAAGGGAACAGACTCTGAATCATGACAGCACAGGCCAAACACAGACAGGCTGCACTCACAAAAAGGAACACCAGTCACATAACAAACTAACCTACAGGGATCTCTATATCTATATAAGGGGTTGGAAAATATTGCTAAATGACATTCAGCCCAGTATGACTCAGCATTATGTCAGTGACTGCAGTGGAAAACAAATCACTTCATACTGGAGACATCATACTTTACCACTTTATCACAGGTGAATTTTAAGCTATCCTTACTTCTGCTGTTCTCCTCATCTTGCTCTCTGTTCAGGGAGTTGAGGGCCAGGTGAAGAGACTGAGCCGACGGCAGAGAATGTCCTCCCTCCCTGTCTCTCTGCCAGGGTTTGGGTTTGATGAGTGTGCTCGGGGCCGATGGTGGAGGCGAAAAGGACACAGGTGACGGTGGGGAGGCAGAGCGGGGGGAGGGGGAACGTGGATATGCTGCATCTCCGTCTTGCTCGGGACCATCGCCCATTCCATCTTCGCCTTTATTCAAGAGCCTCTTCAGTGAGTTTCGGCCTTCGTCGTACCCAGATGACCTGCAGCCCATAAAATCAAGGGCAGCCATTTTTCCTTGCTGAAGCCGCCGTCGGCCGGCATGGTCTGTTAGTTGAGACTGTGCGTATTCTTGGAGGTTTTGACAGTCCAGAAGGACAAGGCCTGTTCCATTACTGCCATTTTGTGCCTGGCTTGCGCAGGTCTTCCCGACTCCTACTCCCATCCCAGCACAGTGATTCTTTTGGGCTTTAGAATGGGTCATCTTCTTGGCCAGTTCCTCAGGCCAGATCGTACGCACACTGTAGTCATCATCATCAGCTTGGTACATTCCCATCTGATGAGCTGCTCCGATGCCTCTTCCTGGGGGTTTGCCTCGGCGAGGGTTGAATGTCACTACGATGGGGTCGCTGCTGCAGTAGCTGCAGGTGGAGCTGCCAGTCTGCGAGGCTTTGGGGTTGCAGCCAGTGACACAGCTCTGAATCGCCCGGAGCGGGGCCGAGGAGGACAGTGGGGCACAGGGTAGGCATCCCCCTACCAGTTTTTTGCGAAGGATAGCAGGACTCTCGAAGTTTCCGGCCTCACCGGAGCAGGAGGCACAGCGGAGAGGTTTGAACAGGGTCGCTCGGCAGTCAGACACAGTGCTGTTAGAAGACGAGGTGTTGGAGGTGGAGGCGGTGGAGAGGCACCCACCCAGATTTCTCAGGCCCATGTCTTTGCCTCCTCTCTTCACTGCTCCGACATTGTGAACGCAGGAAAATGAGGTGGAAGTGCTTCCTCCACCTCCTTGGCAGTTAGCGGTGTGTGCCTTACACCCTCGGCATCTTACCAGCCTCCAGCAGCCACAGCTGAACGGGTGGGTGCAGTCGATGGTGCAGGTGTGGTCAGGACTGGGGAACCCTCCAGCGTGGGAGGAACAGGGGGAGAGGGGCAGACCATGAAGGATGTGAGGTCGGTGATCCCTGTTGCGGGATGGGTGCGGCTGGGTGAGTTGCTGAAACGAGATCGGGACATGGGTGGGTTGGGAGGGAGGGGATGAGGAGTAGTTGGAATTTAGGATGGCAGCATGGGGCACGGGGACGGAGTTGTGGTGGTAGGGCAGACTGTGACTATTATGGCTTTGATGGACAGTTCCCAGTTTGGAATTCTTTTTGTAACCTAAAGAGGGAAATTCCTGGTCGCTTCTAGTAAGAAAACTGGTGTTTTCCTTTTCCTTTTCACTCCTGAACTTATGCTGCTGCGCCTGAGCGGGGACGAATTGTAGGACGCCTCCAGGGGACGTTGACAGCTGACTGTGGCGACTACGCTGTGACTTGTGTTCAGCTCCCCCCGGCCTACCTGCAGTTCCAGTTTTTCTCTCACATGGTCCTTGATCCAACTGTGAAGAGGCACATTTCCCTCTGCCACCTCTAACACTTCCGCTGCGCCCTAACGAGTTGCTGAATCCTCCTCCCCGTCCTCCTTTGTCAACCGTCACCCTGATATCGATAGTATGTGTGTGGGAGGGAAGCCGTGGGCCGAGAGTTACTGTGCCATTGCTGTGGCAGTGGCTAGGTATGTGTCTGACACCCGCCGGGATGATAGGCTGGTCGACCTTGAATTTCTGCGCACGAGAGGATCTGCGCTTGCATTCCAGAGTCAGAGATTTACAGGAGGGTGAGTAGAAATGGGACTGAGAGGGGTGGAGGTGAGGAGGGTGGGCGACTTGTCCATTGGAGGAGGCTGATATTTGAGAGGAGTGCTGCGGGATGGTTTGTGGGGACGCCTCACACAGGACTAAGTTTTTAGGGCGCTGAATGACCACTATGCGCTCATCAAGAGGGAGGGGAGGCATCTGGGTTTGTGCACAGCTGTTCAATGAAGAGGGAGAGAGAAAGAGAGAAGTCAGGAAAGTACTGTCATTTTATAAATGTGGGGAAATGTGGGGCGCACTTTACATTTCATCAGTTTAGACACTAATAGCATATGGGGATGAAACATTATGAACATTGCATTGCAGCTATGAAATATTTAAACTATACACTGCTTTACACATAATTCACCAAATTCAGTCAGTGGCCAGTTTCCTCTGACGTCACACTTGAGGTGATGTTTTCCTGTTTTCCAGGTCGCAAGTGGTATAAACATAGGGAATCTGAAAATGCATAGTGAAAATCTGAAAGGACATTTGGCCATATTTCAAGCTAAAACAACATATTTGATAACTCATTAGCTACCATCTGACCATAGCTAATGTTAGCATTGAACTACTTCCTAGCTAACATTACCATTCGTTAGTGTTACATGGCATGATAGGAAAAGCATAGATTAATTCTGAAATATCAACGCACATCTTAGGCACATTTGTTTAAGCCTAGAAGTAAAACATACTGAATGTAATCAAGCTTGCAATGCATTGTTTACTGTCTTCCTGTCTCTTGTCCAGTAGCTAAAACAGGGTCACTGGTATGGTAGGTTAGAACAAAAGAACAGTCTGATCTTACATTTTTCCTTATCGTACTTACAACACTTTTATGTGGAATATAATCTCTATGACCGCAACGCAGAAATTTGCACTCAAGTGAACATAATGTTAGATAGCGTTACGGACTAAATCAGAACATTTTTGAAGTCCGGTGAAAGTACAGCAAGACACTTAATGTTAACGTTAGCCAGCTTGATTACATCCAGTCTAAGATGTGCGTTGATATGTCAGCGTTTACACCTTTCCTGTCATTAGCATGTTAACACTATTAAACAGTACTGTTAGCTAAGAAATGTTTGAATGCTAATCTTAGCTGTTGTCTCAGCTAATGGGTCATCAAATATCTTGTCAAAGCTTGAAATATGCACATTGTCCCTCCAGATTTTGACTCCATTGTCTTTTAAGATGCTGATCAGTCAGGAAGTGATGGGATGATAATGATCAGACTCTGTGTTTTTATGACTTGTGACCTGGAACACAGTACAACATTTGGCTTCCCACTCTGAGGTTGGCTGTAATTGAATATGGTGAACTGTGAGCATTGTTGTCTTTTTTTTCTACTGATATAGTTACAGTATTGTGTCATTACATCTAAAATGAATGAAGGTCAGTTATTTGTGAAATGTAAAGTAAAACCCCAAATCCACCACAAGAATAACAACATGGTGACAACAACAATGGATTTTTATGTTTTGTGTATTTTTGTAGGAGGTGTCTTTTACATAACAAAACATACCAAGAACAAATACAAATACCAACAACCAACAGTCTTAGTTTTGACCATTAACCTGTCACACATCCAGTATTTCCTTTCACATTTGCTGCAAATGAAAGGAGAAATGATATAAAGAGTCAACCTGTGAGGTGCATGTTTGATTTAATGGATAACACTGCAGTAAGAAGGTTCTCTAAATCCATTTTAAACATGCACATCACAGCCTGTGACCTGCTTATACCAGGGCCACTTAACGCTCATATAGATTTCTTGGAGTTTGACATTCAAATTTAAAGTGTTTACAAGGAAAATCATTACCATTAGGGTATGAAATTCAAATCCAAAGGTACAAAACTGTGTACCTGTTTGCTGTTAGCAGCACATAATCCCAGCTTATCCGGCTGGCAAGTGAGGATTCTTAAAAGCTCAGTCACAAAAGCTGCATCAAATGAGCGGCAACAGCTTTCATCCCTCTGATGAGTCCTCATTCTTAACAAGACACATCAGTCACATGAAATAATGAGCCAAGTCAAGTCATGGCTGATGGTAAAAATAGCTAAATATACTATAAATCATAGCTGGACGGTGCGTGTTCACTGCTCTCGAGGTAGAGGTGGACTATATAATGATGCCAAAGCTTGCAAATGAAAGAAATGATTCTATGCTGTGTCCAGTTTATTTTTATATATGTCTTATACTGTGCAAAAATTTTATTGTGTTTCTTTGTCACAGAAAAACAACATAGTGACTTAAAACTGTCTAATGGCTCAGTATGATTCTTCACTTTAAAGACGATTTAATGCTGCAGAGTCATGTGATCATCTGAAATGAAACACTTACTGCTCCTCGCCGTCAAGCGCCTTCTTTCTGCCTTAGGAATAAACTAAATTAACCAAATCCTTTGGGCCAATTAGAAACGAGCATTTGTCCAGGCCATGGTATAAACAGAAGGTCACCACACACACAACAATACAACTCAGCTGGAGAGAAAGCTTTCTCACCATGACACAGCAAAAAGAGATTAACTGACTGTAGCTTATAAATATGCTCTTTGTAATAAAATATAAATAGAGAAGATTTATTTTCGCATCATTAAATTGCCTTTATGATTAATGTCATTAATAACAGGTTGGTACACTTTAGACTTGAAATTTTTGCATTCATCGGGTACATTCATCATAAGGCCGCTTTCAAAGTTAGGATGAAAAATTATCGTTGTTAACGTGAAAATCCGCCCTCTGAAACACACACACTGTTAAATACAATCAGTCTGAGATGTTCAGTGCACCCAGGAGTTGTTTGTTTGATAAAGTACTTTAATTTACTTTTTGCCACACTGGCGGCATGGCTGCAGGGGTGGGTCAGTTGGGAGGGTGTTAGCATGCTAATGTTAGCATTAAGCTCAAAGAACAGCTGAGGCTGGCAAAGCACAGAACTCTGTTTGAAGGAGAGCAAGAGATTTTCCCAGTCCAGAGAAAGAAAATGTATTAATTTTACTGCAGACATGACAAGAATGCGTTGGAGTCTGTTGAGGCTGTTTGTATCTCTGCCTTGTGTTTGATGGCTTTCTCTCCATGGGGTTTGTAAGATGTTGGTGTAAACTGATCAGTCTAGAGAGGACCGCCTGTAAACCTGAGGTTTACTTTTGATGTTGTAGATGATTTCACTTAATTTAGTCGGTCAGTTCATGTTACAGAAAGGCATGTTTTCAGCCATGCTAGAGGCATGGCTCTAGGCATGGCAATGTTGCAGGCCAGATGGTCAGTTTGACCACTTTGGTCCCAACTTCAAGGGATAGCTGGGAGATATTTGAATTGGGGTTGTATGAGGTACTTCTCTATAGTCTATTACCTGCAGGAGATGATAGTTGGCACACCTCCAGTTTGCAGTGTAAGCTAAGCAATGTACTGCTGTAGACAGGTTCAGCAGCAAAATTTATTTTAGCCACCTAAAAAAAAAATCTATATCAGTTTAAGTGTATGCTGTATTTAGAATATTTTCAGCGCTTTACTTAGCCATCAGACAGCTTCCTGCCAGAAAGATCTAAAAAGCACAATCTATCTGCATGACTAGATATCATTTGTGAGAAAATATGTTTCAGATAAATTTAGATAAAGCAACCTTTTCAACTCCATCATAGCTGAAGGTGGAGACGTACAGTACCTTCAGACACAGGCCATCAAACAACCAACTGCCCTGTAACTGCAACATGCATCACATATAGCCGTTTTTAAGCAGTGTGTGTTAAGGTGGATTTTCACTGTAACCTTAAACCCTTAAAGCCATATTTATGAAGAATCTCTCAGTGAGTGGACGACCATAAAGGTCAAAGGGAGGAACAGATACTGAGGACGACACTCGCTGACAGAAACAAAGCGGGAAGTGAGAGAAAAGACAGGGGGACAGATTATAACTTGACACTGTAAAAGCACAGACTACAGGGGAGGAAGGGACACGTCAAAATAATCTGGGGATCTCTTCAGTCCCAACACAACACAGATACCGACCCATGGAGAAAGCAAACCGCGCTCCAGTGTCCCCATGTTTATATCCACGTACAGAGTCTGGTGATGGTATCCTCATCTTTTTTTTTTTCCTTTTTCAGCCTTGCCTGTGGTGGAGGGGGGTGGGGGTTACATTGACCCAGTTTTATCATGGTGGAAGTCACTATCACTCTGATCACTTTTCTCTCACACGCTGTAAACTGCAGCCTGGCTAGTGGCCTTTTCACTCACTCACAGTCATCATAGCTTCAGCAGACAGTAAGAGCCACACACAGAGAGAAGGAAAATACTAAAGCGCAGCACAGCAGTGATGTCTCTTTAAATTTCACGAGTACACGGCAACATGATATGTCACAGCAAGAATTAAACATAATGCTTTACATATTATAGTGAAGTATTACTCTGGAAATATTACACCATCTGATTGGCCAGTCACACTGACAACAAAAGCGTCTGTGTTTCACATTACATACAGTCAAAGCTGTACCAGAATTTAAATGGAGTTTCCCCCCTGAAGCGTTGTGGTCATGTTCAATACAGGAAACTAAACAATTATGTTAATTGAATATGTTTATGTAAAGTCATGCTAATTTCCAGCATCTCTGTACTACGCCTTGATAAATAATTTGCATTCTTTTTGGGGCACTAATTGAAATCTTGTATTTCTTTCATGTTTCCTCTGCAGAAACCACACACACAACACTTGTAATGGAAAGAGACGAGGGCCGCAAATTTGCATCTGTTCATAAAACTACGCTCATGGTGGACACGGTCCCATTAGTATTTTCTACTTCTACTAGTAGTGCGCTACATTTCGGAGGAATGTACTCTGCTGCATTTATCAAACAGCTGTAGTTATTACTTTTTAGTTTAAGATTTTACATAAAAAATATTTATGATAGATCATAAAATACCTAGCAATGTTAGGTTGCTCCAAACGTTTTTGTCTTGTGGCCCCTCTCTCTGGTCTCTGGTTGGGGCCCCTTATCGAAAGGGGTTTCAGATTCTCCAAGTCATGGTTTTCATTCACCCATTTGTTATCGGATAGCCTTATTGGCAACAAAAATGCTGCTGAAAGGTTCAAATATCAATTCAAATTGTAGTCAGTAGTGAAGTGTGGTAGATTACATAGTGTAAAGTATACAAACAAAGTTAAGAAAAAACTCAAATTCCAAAGAAGTTTGGATGCTGTGTAAAATGTTAAGTGGATCCTGACCTTTTTGGCTTGTGGCCCCTTACAATAAAGCAGTGTCTGGTTGGGGCCCCTTATCTCATTTCAGACGTCTTTGAGTTGTTAGCAGTTCCACCAAAGAGACACGTCCCTTCTAATCTTTTCAGATGGTTTCGTTTAAATTACTGTTCAAATTATACAATATTGGGGCACTGCAATGATTAGTTGATTACCGATTAGATTATTATTACCGATGAGATTTGTCTTCAAATGTAAAGTGCATTATAAATAAAATCTATTATTATTATTATTATTATTAAATCAATCACCAACTATTTTGATAACTGATTAATGGTTTTGAGTCATTTTTAAAGAGAAAATTGTCCAAATTCTCTGATTTCAGCATAAAAAATGTGAATATTTTCTGGTTTCTTTACTCTGCAATGACAGTAAACTGAATATCTTTGGGATGTTGAACATTTTCCACCATTTTATGGACCAAACAACCAACAGATTAAATGAATTTTTAGTTGCAGCCCTACAATATTTCACAAAAAAAATTAAGATAAGAGAAATGTCCCAAAAATTAAGACATTTTTGAGCATCAGAACTTTGTTTTTTTCTTTTTTCCTATCACATTATTTGTGTCACCCCATCCTTGGTTTATTATGTGGCCCTTTGGAGGGGACCCGACCCTCAGGTTGGGAACCACTGAACTGAACCAGCAAACTGTATATGTGGCAGTTTAAACCAGTTCCACCATAACAAGCTACAACAGTTAAAGGCTACTTGAAGCAAACACTGGCACATCAGTATTAACCAAACACTAACAGTATTATATCTAATAATATCATAAATATATCAGTCACACTTCTCTGCAAAATGGATCATTTCGCTTGTGATATTTAAGTACATTGGCTGATAACACTTTTGTACTTATTTACAATTCTGAATGCAGGAGCTGTATTGGTACTTTTCCTTGAATGAAAAGGTTTGAGTCCTTCTTGATCATGTCAGTTGTGCTGATCTGGTTTTGGTTTAAGATGATTAACCTCCCGAACAAACGAGGCAAATAATATTAAGGATTCAAACATCCCGTCGTCTCTGTGCATTTGTTCTCTGGACCTGAAGGCAGACTGCTTAGCATCAGAATTCTCGTAAAAACCTGTTAAATTGCGTTTGCGCTGTTGATAAGGAGGTTAATTGAAATTGTGTTTAATTAACTGTGTTTATGTGAAATGACTCCACATGGTTGGTCCTAATTAATCTGTCTCTCCAACACACTAATGGAGTCTGATAAAAGGCTGTGAGCTACTCGCTCTGCCAGCATACAGTACACGCTGAGTGCTGTTGTGTGTGTTTGCCTTTCAAAAAAGAGTTGCCTCAGTCTGCTTCCCTCGGAGCAGCCAGACAGTACAACATGTACAAAGTGTATAGATTTGATGCGTGTCAAATGAGGGAACTGTTGCTTGCATGATCAAAGAAACAGACTTGTTCTTTTTTCTGACTTGACAGTTTTTCATTATTGTCCCCTTGTTAATAGCTTCAGTTGCCAGATTCCACATCTGAGGTGGCAGCCAAACTGACAGCTCTGAAATAACACAACAGAGAGCAGCGCTGACACAAGGAACAAGCTCGCTGCTGACTGATAAATAGTTAAAAAAGAAACTGAGCTTGATGGTCAAACTGATGTCTTAATGGATAAAGGGGTATCGGTCTGTTCATTTTATTTTATTTTATTAGTTAATTTTTAACGATTCAAGGCGTTCACTCAAAAGGGGTTTCTGTTTATCAAAATCTTCGGTCTGAATTCCTCCAGACGTGTGTGCTGTTCTGGTCTGTTGTCATGGTCACCTCTCCAAATCTGTGCCTGCTGCAGTGTTTTTTAAAAATCCATGTCATGGTTTTCATTGGCCTGTCTGTGATTGGATAGCCTTATTGGCTACAAAAAAGCAGATGAAAGATTTGGATATCAATTAAAAATTTAGGCCTGCTCAGCAGTGAATTATGTTGGGACGTTGTGTAAAATGTAAATAAAATCAGAATGAAATGATCTGCAAATCCTTTTTTACTTGTAATCAATTGAATACAGTACATAGACAAGACATTTAATGTTCAAACTGATAAACTATCGTTTTTTTGTAAATAGGCACTCATTCTGAATTTGATGCCTGCAACATGTTGCATTGGGACAGGGGCAACAAAAAGACCGGGGGCAGGTTTTGGAGCAACATAAGCTGCCATCCACACGTCTTTTTCAGGGACGTCCCTGCTTATTTCACAAAGACAATGCCAAGAGGCATTCTGCATGTGTTACGTCAGTGTAGCTTCTTAGAAAAGTGTTTGGGTATTAGACAGACCTGCCTGCAGCCCAGACCTGTCTCCCATTGTAAATGTGTGGTGCAATATGAAACACAAAATATGACAACAAAAAGCCTGGAGTGTTGAACACCTAAAGTTATATATCAAGCAAGAATATGAAAGAATTTCACTTTTTAGTGAAACCCAAACTCTTGCTGAGTGTTGTCAAAAGAAAAGGTGATGAATCACAGCGGTAAATATGCACCTGTCCCGATTTCTTTTGGAACATGTTACAGGCATCAAATTCAGAATGAGTTTATATTTACAAAAAACAAAAAAGTCGATCAGTTTGACATAAAATAGCTTGTTTTTGTTCTGTATTCAATTGAATATAGGTTTTTTTTTTAAAGTATTTTTTTCTACTTGCCGTTTGTAAAAGCATTGACCTGGAAAAAAAAAAGAAACTCATAAAAGTACAAGTACCCAGCCCAAAAATAAACTTCTACACATATATGTTGCTCATCCCTTTGTAAGAATGGCAGCAAAGTCCCAAGTGCACGATTCATATCAGTATGTGAGATTGCATAATACATCTACCAGGCATATATGACTGCCGAGGTTGAAAGTAAAGTGTGAATAAGTTATGAGCCTCTGTCAGAAGAACTGAGGGAGAACAGCCACTGAGGATCCTATAAGAAATTTTTGACAGTGTTAGCTACTTATATTGGGCTGAATAAACAAATGTTGCTGGGTGGATCAAGGAGCGGGGAGAGGCACATGCAAATGTATGCGCATGATTAGGCACGTATTAACATTTAAGGAACGTATGCTAAGCTTGGCAATCATGTTAGCCGCTTCAGAATTCCAGCACATGAAAGTGTAACAAGTTGAAATGAGAACTCCCACAGATTAAAAAAAAATATATATAAAAAAATAAAAATAAAGAAGCAAAAGAGGAGAGACACTCAGTCCCTGTTAGTGGGGGCTGCGTGAGCCTACGGGGGAGATCATGATGCCCTCCCTCAGCTCACTGCTACCCCACCAGCAGAATAAAAGATAACAGCTTTACACTCACAGGCATGAGACACAGAGAGGAGAGCGGCGCACATACTAATGTTTTTCCACATGATTTAACTCTCCCCCAAACACCTGAGCAAAAACCTGCCGTATCATACACAGTTTGCGTAACACCTCTGAACTGTGTAGAATCTCATAAATTCAATCAGAGTTGGAAAATGTTATGTGTGGAGTACAATAAAAACTCGATATTTTTGTCTTGAAAAAGCGAACAGAGCAGAACACAAGTAATGTACATTAAATGTGGGACAGGAGGACAGTGTATGACTTATAGCGGAGAACAGGGCTGAAACAGATATGAAATAATATCTCAGTATCAGAGCCTGACTGATATTATTATACCAACACTGGTCTGTCACACATGTATGCTGTCCTATTTGTGCCCCTTATTTTACAGAACATAATACAGATTGATTTTAATTTTTTTTTAGATTTATAGGCTGCATTTTATGTATATTCAATCCCTTTTCTTAATTGAAGTTTTATATGTATACAATTTTTGTTCTGTTTATGTTTTTCATTTATAGATACCGGTGAAAGTTTACACTTCAGTGCTCTAATATCATTTTGGATTTTATATATTTAAGTAAAGAATATCAGCCAATAGCCAATCAGATTTTTTTTTTAACTCCCTAATATGGATATCAGCATCAGCTCCCAAATTCCAGTCGTCTTTTCTTGTCTTCTCTCTTCTCAAAACTTACCAGAAGACTTAATCAGACCCAGCCCCTCTATTATTTGTCTTTACTTTGTAATTTACACAACTACAGCGGTGCATAATATTCTGTAAACTCATCATATGTTTGCACTACTTTGAATTTGCAGTGTTATTTGAGAGAAATGTGTATATTGAGATATATGAACCAACTTAATCATTATATTCACATTACTGATGATTATTTATCAAAAAATCTCATTGTGTTAATATTTTGTGAAATATTTTGTGTGAACCTTTTTCATGGCAGCCATATTGACATGAAATAGTAGGATAAACACAGATGTTACCCTTTATACTGTAAAGGTTCCGTTTAGAGCCCGACAGATAAATCAGTTGACCAATATTATTGGCCCAATATTGGCCTACCACAGCCATATTGGCTTATATTGGTATTGGTCGTCTATGTATATGTTGTTTAACAAAACACAATGCAGGTTTTTATTTGTTAACTTCATGCACTCAGGATATATTTGATCCTTTTTCTTCATTCAGGTAGTTATTTATAATTAATAAAAAATACTGGTGAGAGTTTACTGTTTCAGTGCTCTAATATCATTTTGGACATAAAGTTTATTGTTAAACTGTAAAATATTCTGCTTCCATCACATGTCTTTGTCATGCTTGTTTCATAACCACATTTGTTGGATCATCACAGAACATTTTTATGTATATATTCTTGTACTGTATATTGTGCTTATGTATATTATATTTTGTATAAAGAATGTCAGCTGATATATCGATATCTGAATTTTTGTTACTCCCTAGTATCGGTATAATATTGGTATAATATTGGTTGGGCTCTACTTGATATTTTCAGGCTTTTTCGTTGCGCAGTATACAATATTTATCTCAAGACATTTTCTCTAAAATAACATACTGTAAATTTTCAAATAGTGCAAACATATGATGATCTTATAAAGAATGATGCTTTGTTGTAGTTGTGTAAATTGGCGAATAATAGAGCTGCTGGAACAGTCTGCTAAGTTTGTAAATCCGATCACTTTACGGTAATACAGCCTTTAAAACCAGGAAAAGATAAAACTTATGCTGTACAGATTTTTGGAACCATGGAGATAACAATATTTAGATATCAATATATTAGACAATATTGTCCATACAAAATATAATATAGAGAATATGTACATAAAACATTTTTTACAATGATGCCTCAAATGTGGTTTATGGATGCCTGTGAAAGAGATGGAGGCAGGATATTTTACAGTTTAACAATAAACTTTATTGTCCAAAAAGACATCAGAGCACCGAAACAGTAAATCTTCAGTGACACTTTTAATAATTAGAGGAAAATTATGTGTATAGTAAACCTGAATTTAGAAAAAGGATCGACTATGGACAGAAGGATGCCTATAAAGCTGACAAATAAAAACAACTGCACTTTGTTCTGTAAAAAATAAATTCATATAGACTCATAACAGACAACATATATTACTGACATGGACTGACATAGCAGTGATCGGCCGGTATCGGGCCAAAAATATCATTCAACCTATATATTGGTCAGCCTCTAAATGTGTAATGTGTAATTAGTATCACTCGTAACACTTGTGTTTATTCTACTATTTCATATCAGTGTGGCTGCCATGAAAAAGGTTGGCGCCTTCACAAAATATTAACACAATGAGGTTTCTGATAAATAATCATCAGTCATGAGGATATAATGGCAAAATGAACAAAGACAAATAATAGAACAGCTAGAAAAGTCTGGTATGTTCAGAAAATTACATCACTTTAATGTAATAAAGCCTTAAAAACTGTATCATGATAAACTGATATCCAAAGTCTGAGACGATATCTTGTCTCATATCACAGTTTCGATACAGTGATATATTGCTCGGCTGTAGCAGAGAGTAGACTGCACAGTGAAGGTTTAGGCAGCATGGTGTACAGTACAGCGTGTCTGCAGCTGCAGAGTTGATGCAGTGAGTGTTTTTCGGGGGACAAGCTGTTGAGGGGGCTGGTGTTTTTGGGAGCAGATGGCTGTCTGGTGGTGCAAGATTGATGGCGATCTCGCTGTTGCCTCTCTCCGCCCCAGCTTTATGCAGCTCCTTCATCAAAGAGGCACCTGACAGCCAAACACCCACGCTGCAGAGTGGACAACACCAGAGCAAAGAACAC
>JAJHUR010118933.1:0-28875 GCA_027495735.1 Lutjanus campechanus
TACGATTCAATATGATGCAATACAAGAAAATGCAATGAGTGAATCTTTACATTTTGATTCTATTAATGCTACATTTGTAGAGTGATATTAGTTACAAGACATCCATTTTTACTAAATATAGTAACAGTAGAGACAGGTAGGAGACATTACAGTGGTGTTAACATCTTATGAATCTCATGTGTAAATGAGATACTGTAGCCTAAATGAGAATGTGAACAAACTTGAAACTGTTTTAAAATATTAGTATATTTGCAGTAAGATGATGTGCTGCTCTGCTTCATATGAAGAGTGATGCTCCGTGTTACCTGCTCTCAGTCACATGACGTCTCTGTGGTTCAGACTCTCTCTGTCTCTGTTCTCTGCTGTCAGACACGTTTAAATGATTTGCAGCAGAGTTTCTCATCTTTCTTATAAAACACAAACTTATTCTACACCTGCGCGTTCTGAAAGTTTGGTGGTGCGACGCGGTACAATGTTTCTGTCGCTGTTTTCAGCGCGGTCTGTTCTGAGCAGATGAAGAGGAGACACGGGAGAGAGAGGAGGAGCGTTTGTTTTGCGTGACGCCGCAGCACGCGTTCAGCGAGAGCGGTGCAGGCAGAGGCAGGAGGAGAGAGAAGACGGAGGAAAACGGCACTTCATTGATGCCAAATATTAAACATATGCGCGTCCTTATGAGATGTATTGATACGCTAGAGCTGAATCGATTTTTGTCCGAATCACGTTCAGCTTTTTACCGATTCAAGAACAGTAAAGTTAGAGATTAAAAAATAGATTAACGCGATTAAAAAGCATAACGCGTTAACCATGACTGTAATTAATTAATCGCAATTAACGCGATAATATGACACCCCTAGTTATTATGGTCTGATGGAGGTTGCATTTGTTTTAAATGCTGTTTTAAAATAAATACGTATTATTGTGGGTGTAGCCTTAGACTGCAGCCAACAGCTGCTTAGCTTAGCATAGCATACAGACTAGAAGCAGGGTAAAAAAGCTAGCCTGGCTCTATCTGACAGTAACAAAATCTGCCTGGCAGCACATGTCCAAAGCTCACTAATGAACATGTTAAGGTGAAGGTAAAAGTCAAGGTTAACTCTATTGTCTGACATACAATAATACAGAGCGTACAGCGTGCGATAAGTGAGATTCAGCCTCTGTGTTTAACCCATCCTAATTATCATGAGCCATGAGCAGCTGCTGCTCTAGATCTAAGCCAGCACCATGGTCAGGGGAACTGACTGGAAATTGACCTATACATGTTTTTGATGGTGGAGGGACACCAGAGCTCCCAGAGAAAACCCACACACGCACAGGGAGCACATGCAAACTCCACACAGAAAGCCATTAACTGGGATTTGAGCCTGGGATTCGACAAGGCTAACCACTGAGGCACCATGCTGCCCATGTGGTATCTTGTTTAAAAGGTTTTAAAACACTTTTACAGGATAAACAAATAAACATATAATACAAGCTAGCTTTAGACAGATTTTGTTACAGAGCCAAGCTAGCTGCTTCCACGTTTCCAGTCTCTATGCAAAGCTAAGCTAACCAGCAATTTAAACATACTACAAGGAGTTTTTAACTTATGAAAGTCTTAATTAAATACTGTTACATCTATATGACTTACATACAGAAACAGAAGATCTGCTCTGCTCTGTGTTCTAATTCTAATTCTTCTAAATTTCCCATCAAAGTTCCTCAGCCAATTAAGAAGAAGCAGAAGGAGATTTTTGATGTTATGTTCTGTGGATATGACAGTGGAAACACTACTGCTTTTGTCCACAGGGACAACATCAAAAAATCAAAAAAATGTTGAAATGTCTTGTAGCTGCTTTAACAGACAGATCTGAAAGTAATATTAATCTTCTCATCCAACTCTCATAGAGAAAACGAATCAGCATATTTGCCAAAATCAATTATTCATTTAAAGCATGTACTTACTTATCAAAGCTGTCACTATTCTTTATGAAATCATCCAGTTTCTCTCTGGAGTATTCAACCACGTCCTTATGGAGCTCAACTCCATGGTTCACACCAAATGGCCCTTGGAAAAAAAGACACAACAGGAACATTTTCATTGCATAACCTGGTGCTTTTTATGGAATCATGACGAGCTGAAACAATTGACTGTTTTAACAATTGACAGAAAATACTCTGTACCTATTCTGATAATTGAATAAGTCATTTTTCAATTTTCAAGAAAACAATCTGCTGCCTTTCTTTGTTTTGTTTTGGGTTTTTTTGCATTTTTTTTTGGAAGATTATCTAACATACATACCAAGAAAGAAAAAGAGAATAAAAAAAGGGAAAAAAATAATAAAACAAAAATTTGTTCTTATCTACCTTTTCTTTGCTTTATGCAAATATAAACAGAATATTCTTGGGATTTGGACTGTTGTCCAGACAAAAGAAGACATTTGTAGGCAGCCTCTTGGCATTACTGCAGCCCTATTATCACTGCTGCTGATTTGTCGGCACACTCTGTACTTTCATAGTGAATTTGTTTACCTAGATTTTACAGAACATCTGAGCACTTCCCACACATGAAAAAGACTCAGCTGTGAAAAAAGGGTACACTATGCTTACCTATGATAAGGCCAACCATTGTGCTCAGGTAGCCGGTTCCACTGCCCAGATTGAGGAAAGACAGTCCTGGCTGTAGTTTGAGGGCCTCCATCACCTCAGAGTATATACACGGAGCAGAAAGGTGTATGTTGCCATGCTTCCACGCCAAGTCTTTGTAGGCACTGTCCCGGTAGCCGTCCAGATAGTAGTCCCCGCGGTCTATGGCCCGAAAAGCCTGTTCAACTTTTTCTGTGCGAATATATTGGGCCTCCTTCAGATTATCAATGAGGTCGTCATTGTCCTCCCCGGCGCTCACAGCTCCCCCCATGGCGAAAAGAGAAGAGAAACACAGGGGCTGAACTCTCTGGTACTCAAGATGAGTGATTCCTCCTCAGAGTGGCATGGAGATGATCGGCCAGCTGAAGGATGCTGCCGCTGTGACTCCTCAACGTCAGTTCAGACAACGGTCATGTCCAGGCAGCAAGTGACCTGAGAGAGATTATATAAACACGTTATGGCAATATGCCTGCAAGGGAATACAGCGTCTGGATACATCTACAAGGAGAGTGCAGACTTAAAGAGATAGTTTGGATTATTTTAAGTAGGGTTGCGTGACATATTTATCAATCAGTTCATTACTGCGGGGGTCACAATCTCAATGTTAAATCAAAAAATCGACCAAAATTAATTTTCAATTTCAAGAATCAAAGGCAAAAGGGCAGAATCTGCAATTCTCCCAGAATTTTTTTTTCTCCACCCCACCTTTTTTAATATATATCTTTTTAAAGAAGAATTTGTAAATGTAACATATTTTAGCCACCTAAAATAAAGACATTTTCACTGCTTTGCTTTGCCATCAGACAGCCTTTTCTGACACAAGGACACCACCATTATATAATGAATCCACACTATCCTTTTAAAACACCAAAGTCACACCATAACACAAACTAACTAACAGATTAAGGAGACTGGAGTCTGTTGGCTTTGGAGAGAGTGAGACGTGGCTCATATAATGGCAGTTTCCAGTAAGAAAAGGCTGTCTGACAGCAAGGTGAAGCAGTAAATATATCGTACACTTCAACTAACATTGTTTTTTTTTTATTTTGGTGGTTAAAATATGTGTTGCTGCTGGCTGACCCAGCTCACAGCGGTTCATTGCTTAACTTCCTACAGCAGTACTCCTGCTGCTTCACCAAACTGGGGGCGTGTCGACTCTGTCTACTGGAGCTCATAAGCTGACTACTGATAAGTACCTCAAACAACCCCACTTTCAAATTCCAAACTGTCACTTTAAAATGCTGATAAAAGTAAAGATTTATTAATATTCTCCCACAGCTGGGACTGCCTTTTGATAAAAAATTAACAACTATGAGAAAAACAGACTGAAGAATGAATGAAAGCATTAAGGCTACAGCCGTGATTTTCCAAATTAATTCCCTTCAGGGTGAAAACGTCAACAATTCATGTTTTGCAACATCTAATGAAATATTGCTGCAGTATTTATTTTAATATTTATTGCTAACAATATATTCACAAAATGTCATGTTTGAAAACAATCTAGTAATACAGCATTAAGGCATTTTAATTTGATAATATGATTTATGGCTTCATTCAGGCAGCCATTAGATTACAGTTTTGCATGCCACAGTACAGATTAACCCCCAAAACACACACTTCTTTTATATTAAGTTGTTTAATGCTTATTCAATGTATGCAGAGCTTTTTTCACATCAGACACTTTGACAGGTCGATGCAGGAAGAGCACAGGTGTAATTAATAACCTCCATTCAATTTAGGTTGAAGGGCCCTGGTATAATATATGCTAGCTCACGAGCGTGGCTTACCGGGATGTTTAATGGAAAAGAGCCATCACGGATGTCATTTATTACACTGGTGATTTTCCTGCAAACACTTAAAATATCTGTTGTGAAAAAGCTCTATTCTTCATTTTAAAGTGGTTGTACAAAATGAAGTATGAAGTGTTTTCTGAATGTGTTACAATATTTCCAACTCAGACAAATGTCCTACACACACACACAGTGTAATGTCCTGTATATGCATTATGCAATTAATTTAAGTGTAAAGTTAAGTCAAACAGACAGAAAAGCATTCCTATGACTTGCTGAGAATTCACTATGTCCAGCTTCTTGAACGTGTGTTGGTTTTCTTAGACATCTGATAATAAACTGAATATCTATGAGTTTGAGACTGTTGTCAACCTGTAATGTGAAATGGACAGATTTTAAACTATTTTCTGACATCTTAAAGATAAAACAATTAAATGAAGAAATATTTGGCTGATAAATAAATAATGAAAATGGTTATTAGATGTAGTTGTAACATTTTTTGGGAACAAATTAAATTCATCCAACCAAAATCTGGCATAAGGCATCTAATTCTGACAGTGTTTTCTCAGATGTCATAGTAGTTACATCAGTGAAGCCCGTCATGTCTAGAGGGGCAGGTGTTATGTAAGAGATAGCTGACATTAAAGGTGGGCAATAAAACCCTCTATAATGGTACATGTACAATATTACAATATTGATATTTACTGTCGTATTATTGTGCCTGGAAAATCTACCAGGAAACTGTCGATGATAATAAAGAAACAGTAATAACCAGACAAGAATGTTTTTTGCTAATCCGAAAAGGTTCATCATCACTCTGCGGCATAAATCATAAAAATCTAATATTACCATGGATTTATTCTGCTTATTGATTAAATAAAGAATAGGTTACCAGAAGTGGTTTTTCAAAATCCCTGAAGGTAGAAAAATGCCATCTCACACTATCATAATGTCATCCAACCCTAACTAACATCAATGACTATAAAAATCCAACTGCATGCAGGGGCCATGCTCTGGATTTTTAATTGACATACACAGACATAATTTAAGGTGACACCTCACCTCAGACAGCTTACAATCTACAGAAGCCCTGTAGGGCAGCGGTTCCCAACCCCCAATGGTCCCAAGACAACTCTGAGAGGTAACAGAGAGAAAAAATATATTTCTGAGATATATCATTGTTTATCTTTTTTCTGATTTTTCTCTATCTCTCTTGATTCTTCCCCCACTTCAGGCTGCTAAAAATCTGCAGCTGCAACTAATGACTATTCCCACATGAAAGGAAAAGTTCAGAATAAGATCTTGTCTTTGCCCAGCCTGTGCCTCTTAGACATAAATGAGCTAAATTTAACAATTTTCTCATACCTCTTAAATTTGGCTCTGGAGAAATAGCTGTCGTCTCATCTCAACCTGAGACTAGTTTGTGCCCGATTGAAGATCTTAAAATGTTTTTTGTCTCACTACACTGATCTTTAACATGTCTGAAATAAGCAGCTCAGATTACAGTGAGATCTCAAAGAAAACTTGGTTGTCTTAAATGACATCTTAAATTTGTCTCAGCAGTCAAACAATCTGCTTTTCTTTTCTTTTTTTTTTTTTTTTTTTTTGTCAGAAGACAAAGAACAGACAATTGTGAGGGACAATTTTCCTCTGGGTTTTCTCAATTAAAGCTAGGGTAGGTGATGTATTTTAGAAGCATTTTTTTAATATATAGTTGGTGAAATTCTCTTCACATCCTGATGGCAATCAGTAAATCAAATGCTCAGACAAAAAAAAGGAAGAAAATCTGCTATCTGCGGCTGTCCCAGGACCATAATAAGCATAATAAATTTATGACATTTGACTGGAATGAAATGATTGGATGTCCTACCTGCCTGTCTACACACATACCTGCCAACCTGCACACACTCATTGCACGGTGGAAGGCAGTGCGTTTTCTTTCATGTGAATGAGACATGACGTAGTTGGATACAGTTAGCAACTCGTCATCCAGCAGTAGTCAGGCGTTCATGTGTTTTGGGGGAGAGGCTTTGAAGGGAAGCCTGAAGGGAGGCCGTGAGATTATTTTTTTTGGTTGGAAACGTTTAGAATCTTGAGAATAGTGATGTCCATCACTGTATAGTAGAACACAAGATGATGAAATCTAATATCTTGTTTTTCTGACAAACAGTCCAAAACCCAAAAGTATTCTATTTACCAGACCATGAAGACCAAGTGAAGCAGCAAAATCTCACGTTTGAGAATGTAGAGTTTTTGCTTGGAAAAAAACAACAACAAACAAACTAAATTGTTCTAGATTTATTTTCTTCTGATTGATCGACTAAATAATTAACCAACTAATTGCTGCAGCAGCTCTAATCTGGAGAATTAAACAGTCTGACAGCATATAAAAATCACTCTTTTGTTAAACTACTCCCACCGCACTAAGGACCTGAGCTGTCATGTGGGGCCCCGAGCACACATTTCCTTTCATTTTAAGCCAAAATGAGAACCACTGCTACAGGGCAAGGTTTGTGGAAGGGGTCAATTAAAACGAATGCTGATCTCTGCTGATCTGAAAGTTACCTACATTGTGAGTACTGTGCTACTGGCTTTACTACGTAATACAAAGCTTTAAAGTACCACTTCGCAGCATTGAAGAGGAAATTCCTAACACACAGTGGTCTTTAAACATTTTATAGATGCTTTGATAACTAAAATATCCCACTCTGGCACAGACTGAATGGGTATAGCTGGAGAAGCAGCAAAGGAAGACAGTCTTGAATTCCCTCTCTGCCTCCTCAGCATCTCCACATCTGACTCAGCTAATACAGATTAAATTCAGAGGTGACTTTGTAGTGAGAGGCCTGGTAAGGTAATTTTCCATTGGCCCTTTCTCACAGGCAAAACGAATCATTGAATCACTCACCATCACTGATTGTTCAGCAGTGGATTTTCTATCCCAGTTTTCCTATCCTCTCTGTAATGCATAGTGCTTTGAGTTGCTCGCAGTTGAAAGAAAATCTAGGAAAATGGGTCAGGCGAGGTATTCTACAAGCAAATTGCTTTTGGGTACTGCTGTACAGTCGTGCCAGTGATAAGTCTGGAAACTGGGGTCATTAGTCACCCACTCCTTTAAGACCAATCAAAAAGCACAGAAAGAAGTGCCTCTTTGTTAAAAGGAACCCACTGGTGAACACATGGAGGGAGTCCTGGTTTGACCCCTGTCGTCCTGGGTGGGCCTCTGGCGTGTATGGAAAGTGCATCAATGCCATCTCAGGTCATAACTGGCTGCCATGACCCGGTTAGGGACAACTCTCTGAACTACGCAGGATGATGAAACATGTAACAGATCCTCTGGCAACGCAAGCTCAAGTCTGGTGCTGTAACTAAATACCAAGGGCCTGTTGAGGCAGCACACCGACATGTGTGTACAGACAGTGTGAGGTAAACTGATAATCCACATGGTTACCAGCATTTACAGTGTAAATTCAGACTTTTTATCAGCTAATTTGCAGCTCTGTCAGCAAAGAAAATTATGTCCATAGCTCTGTGGCAAAACAGCAGAGCAATATAATTTGTATTAGTAGAAAATAATCACGTGCATCAGTAAATCTCACAATGAATCTACAGCCACAAGTCTCACATTTGGTATCAAGAGTGCAAAGAATTAATTTGTGATGTGTGATGACAGATTACAGCATTAGTCATTTGTAATGACTTGTGTTTCGAAGCTACAACAGCAATGAAAAATACAGTTTTAAACAACAGTTTCCATATTCTTTCATAACAACTTGTGAATTTACATTTCTTGGGACCTGTGTGTGAATGTTTTGTCTTGTATTCATTGCAGCAAAAACGTGAGTGTGTCAGATTCACATTGAAGCATAAGATACCAGACAAAAGCCTTGAGAAAGTGTAATTAATGAGAGCTGGCTGTGCAGGAAATTAATTCAACGACAATTTTCTCTGTGATGTCGAATGTATTATTAATGCAACGTGTTTGCAAATATGCTCAACAAATGCTGAATTCGTAGAAGTGCTCGTGTGTTTTGCTACAGAGGTACCTGAAAGGAATATATTACTGGATTCATATACACCAGAGTATTCGTCTGTGCAAAGACACAAGCGAGGGGAACTGTGCTGTGTTTCCCGCCACACTGAGGGAGATAAAAAAAAAAATGGAAAAACACCTGTACACTGTAGGGGGGGGAGAAAATATCAAGACACTTGTGCATTGCTATATTATGTTTTGTGATACTGTGTTGATTCTTAAAAACACTGTATCATGATATTGTGATGCAAAGATTAGTGGCAGTGGGTCAGAAAACGGTGAAAAATGTCAATCAGTGTTTCCCAAACCCTAAGATGACTCACAACTCGAAGATATTCAGTTTACTGTCATGGAGGAGTAAAGAAACCAAAAAAATTTCACATTTAAGAAGCTGAAACCAGAGAATTTATACTTTTTACTTTTAAAAAAATTACTCAAAGTGATTAATCAATTATAAAAAATAGTTGCTGAGTAATTTAATCATGAATTCAAATCAAGATAAAATTGTTTACTGTTATAACAAGAAAGGTTTCTTGCTATAAAATGAAAAACATAACTAAACTTTTCACATTATGACATAACACTTTTATGTTTTTCTTTTCTATCATTGTAGTGATATGCTACAGAATAATTAAATACAGCATTCCTGTAATAAATATTGCCTTTGGGCAACAGCTGAACGATATGCAAAAAAAAAAAATCATATTGTGATTATTTTGAAAGATATAGTGAGTGCAATATGAGTCATTACTTTCGTGGGACTGGTCATTTTTGCATTTCTTATTCACTGAAAAAGAGTAAAATTGATGATGATGTGATTTTTCGAGGGTCTGTACCAAACACGCATGTTTCCTTACATCTGGAGAATTTGATTTATAGGCCCGGGCATCTCTGTACCACCACAATGCTTCATTTATAATGCTATGCTGTGACACATTTTACCTTTATCAAAGACCTGCAGTCCCTGCAGTTTGGATATTCCACTTTGTCATATTGCAATTTTGATAATATGTCAAATAATTGTTCAGGCCTACTTTGTGCTAATGGCATGGCTCTGGGGATATCAGGGTTGGCTGGACAGTCTGTCTGTTGGGCCAAAAATGAATTTGATGATTGCCTGAGTCCTCATCTAGTGCCACCAGCAGGTCAAACTTCTCACTTTCTCCAATACTTTGTTTCATCAGAAGATACCTCACAAATTAATGACCCACTTCCCTTAAATCTACTGTGGATATCCATGGCACGCAGAAGATAAATCATAATGATTTTGGTCCCCCGGTGACCTTTTTCCCAGCACCGCTGTTATAATGAAATGTCCAATTTTACATAATAAACCTCAAAATCTGAAAAGTGGAATATGATGATATTTGCTGAATAAAAGTGTGGTCTTTGGAGGGTTTTGATGACCTACTGTCCCCTCATCTAGAGTCAACCCAAGGGCAAACTTTTACACATCACCTTAACGACATATTCTACAGGGCAGATAGTCACTGTAGCAAGTTTATGCATCCAACAGGAAGAATTTTGTGTGCGTTTCATGTTTACTGTAGGTACATTTGGAAGGGGAAGGTGAGACAAGGTGTTTGCAATCTGCAAGCTAGATGCCACTAAATCCTACACACTGGTCCTTTAAAAGTTAGGGGTATATTTTTTATTTGATGTAGCTATGTACTTTCTAAAATACTGATACAGTTTTTACACCAACAATAGTGCGTATATGCAGGTTTTGAGTTTTTTCTGATGTGAACTGTAAAGCCAAGACTCAACTCGTGTGTGTGCAGAACAGAGACAACGGCATTTTTAAAAGTCTCTGTGTGTTCAGCTCTCCATAATTTTGTTCCCGTTGACTGATTTGAAGTTTAGTTTCTCTCCCGTGTCGCTATTTATACTTTAAGGTATCCGCTTTATTTTAATGTTTCACACTGTGTTGCTGATGAAAACCCAACATTTCCTGATTTTGCAACTTCATAATAAAAGCTTTCAGATAATAAAATAAGGGTGGACTTTTATTGCGAATACTTCACTGGAAATTAAATGTTTATTCACAGGTGCACAGAAGACAAGCGCAAATCAGTTAAATGATAGAAGTGAATGCTGATTGTACCCTTTCTCCATTGAAGATAAAAGCCAGATGTTAATGGGCCTTGATACGATTCAATTGTCTAGCCAATCCTGCAAGACAGAGGTTACTTTTTAATGCACTATGTAAAACCAATTTCGACTTTATACCTGCCATTACAGTGGTATGATTTCCTTTCCAGTTATACAGTTTTAGGCAATGATAGTGGTAATATCACATCAAGACTAACCATAGTGAACTTGCCTTTAGTGCTGCCCTCAGACTAGAATATAAGAAAGACTGAACATTTTTATGCCCAGCAGTTTAGGTACTGATATGGCTTTTCCTCTGACTCCATCCCCTGGCTAATGGTAGAGGTCTCATGATGTGTTCAGACTGAATGAAAAGTGCATTTGCATTTCTTTTTATTTATGCAAGTTTGACCACTGAACTGTGGTAATTGGCCACAAACAGCCGAGGGATGTGACAGTAGAGACTAACAACAGGAACTGAAACAACTCAGACTTTCAAAATTTATTAGAACTCCAGTTGTTTCTCTTATTCTCCTGTGGACCCTCTCATTTTTGCTCCTGTTGTGTCTTTGTATTCATGAACAGAGATTATACAGTTACATGAATTTTTGGCTCAAATTATAACATTTGCAAGTCAAGCAGAGATGTCTTTCCTACAACTTGTGGCACCTAAATGAACCAATTTGTCATTAACTTCGTATGCAGTCACACTGCCTCCAAAGTTCACTTAACTTTCAGCCTGAACACATCTTTAATATAGCAAACATTTTATCCATCTCATTTAACATCATCTTTCTGATGTGTAATGAGAATTATAGTACCACAGGGCTGCCAGGAAGGCCCTACACTTTAAGTGTTGTTAATTGCTGTCACTGTGGGACAGAAGTGTGCATTCAACCAGAGCTGAAGTCTTTTTTAAGCCTAGACTCAGTGGTTCAAGCTTCTGAAATGTGAGTATTTGCTGCTTTTCTTTGTCATATGATACTAATTGGGTCTTAGGATGATGATAACAAGATATCTGAAGATGCCAATGTGGGCCCAAGGAATAATGTTTGTTTTTTTTTCTTTTATTATTTTCTGACAATTTATAGACAAAACTATTACTGTGGAAAATGACCAGAAGATTATTTGATAATTGTTAGTTGCAGCCTTAGTCATTAGGATTTACTGTCATGTCTTGTAGATGGTTCAGAAATAATGGATTTAGCTTTTCAATTGTGTGAGGATCTGCTGCTTTTCTTTGTCTAGTGTGACAGTTCACTAAATATCTTTGGGTTTTTAACAGCTGATAGGACAAAACAAAGTAATCTGATGATATTTCATTGGGATTTCCGCTATTTTCGTACAGTTTGAAGACCAAATGAGAAAACAATAAGCAGTTAAATAGATAATAATTATTAGATGCTCCGCTAGTTTTCTTATCCATTTTTGTACCTGTTTCCTATAAGGGCTTATTCAGTGGTATGGTAGTTTTTGTATTATCTTCTAAGGTGTCTCAGAGTTTCAGAAATAACTAAGCATTGGTGGAAAGTAGTTGCATTCATTTACTCAAGTACTGTAATTTAGTGTTTTCTATCACTGTTTGGGTCTGAGCTACGTTAAGAGTTGGGGTTCTAATGTTAAAAATTGTCTATGTCTTATTGTTTTTTGCAAAATATGTCAGAGTATTATTGTTGTGTTTCCACTTGTCTATTGCACTGATTAGGCTATCATAAATAACAGATTTTTGACGTCATTTGACCTGTTTCAAATCAGATCAGAGTGCAGCCGCCACTGTGGGAGAAATTTGTAGTAAAAAATATCTAAGAGCAAAACTTTTGCACACCTGTAATTAGCATAGGAAAAGCGTTGACAATAAAAAGCAAAAAGCAAATTTGATGAAGGTCATCGCATCAAAACAGTGTCTTTTTTGCTTTTTATTGATAAAGAACATCTAAAAATGTGTTAGTAAGCTCCTACAGCTTAGTGACAACCTTACCTGCTCAAAAGAAGTTTAAAATGACTGTAACACACCTGTCATCTGTGCATAATGACAGTCAGTACACCATGCTTCATATCATCCTCAGAGTGTAATGGATCTTCACAATATTAAAAAACAAATTATCAAAGTTAAAATCTGATGTTACTCTAAATTATTCTAGACATTAAATCCTTCTGACATAGCAAGCTCACCCTATTTGTTCCTGCCCTTTTGCTGCTGCTGTACAGTAAGACTGCAAGTTTCCCTGTTGTGGAATTAATAAAGGATAAACATTTGTTTAATGTAGGACTTTTATTTCTACACTGTAGTATTGCTACTTTAAAAAAAATTAACTAAAATATATGAGTACTACTTCCAGTAACTTATATTAAAGGTTGTACTATATATAGCAGGGGTGTTGCTTTACACCATACAGGTGTTTCTATTTTTCAGCGTACATGCAGAGGTGTTCACACAGATGTTCCTAAAATCCCCTTAACTGACACCTGATGAGGCCAATCAGCGTTCTGCCTGGTCACGTGGTGCAGTTGCCACACAGACGGCAGCCTGTCAGCCAATCGGCGGCCTCGACACTTTCTTCGCACTGCGTGTGACGATGGAGCACAACAACAACAGCACCGTTTTCATGAAATGTTGTCAAGCGTTATTAATCACGTCTGCTTCCTTAATCCTGCTGCCTGTACACATCTGTGAGAAATAACACGGCGAGTCAAGCATCCATTAACCACACAAGCAGCTGACAAACACTAACGCAGTCTGTGTGTTTGTGTGTGAGAGTGTGCGTGTGTTTGAGTGCTTTCATCCAGCTTTTGTTCCCACTTGTCGACCAACACGCAGTTACTGGCCAGCAGCTCTCTGCAGTGCGATTAACCTCAATCTTTAGCAGCGACTAGCTCAACCGGTCTGACAACAAGAGGCTGAAATATCAGCCTTGTGGTGTTTAATAGCTGCTCTGGAAAAATACTTGCAAAATAACCCCAAGATAACTCATTTCTCGAAGCCTCTTCTTCCGCCTCGTGAAGCAACCGTTAGTGACAGAAAAGTCCACAAACACACCGCCATGAAAAACGAGATGCGCAAAAATGTGGCAATTTTACCAACATTTCGAACACTGACAGGTGAAATTGTGGGTTTAAATTTATTGTTAAGTGCGCAAGTTAACATTTATTGTCGATATCGTTATCTAAACCGAGCTAACGTTAGCTTTTGTGGGCCTGAGTGCGCCATCATCAAAACAGAGACAAAGCAGGTTAGGTAAGCTCTCTTCTTTATCCTGCAGCCAGCAAACACAGCACAGCTAGCATGGCATGTCATATCAAATAAAGCTAACAAAATCATCACTTACATAAACTGACATCAGTTCAAACAGGGTAACTCACAGACAGACGTTAAAATAAACTAAAAAATACTCACAATGCCAGTGTCTGTGTCGCATTAACTCACTCCTTGTATCTGGATGTGCAGTACTGCGTCGGTCAGTGACAGTGACTTTCAGCCGTCAACAGCCTCCTGTACAGGATAAACAGCAGCTAGTTAACTGAGATGACTCACTGGTTTGTTTGGTGTGAAGGCAAAGAAGTGACGGCCGAGCCGCCGTGTCGAAGTGAAGAAGAAAGAAACAGCTGAGAAGAGGATGTAAACACAGGTCACGTGGTTTATAAATGTTGTGTCGATAGAGGGAAGCACTGTTGCTCACGTCTATCTATGTATCTATCTATCTATCTATCTATCTATTATAGGAACCTCAACTGAATCTAGGAAACCTCAAAATGAGATGAAATCTCAAAGTAATGATAGTATCTCGAAATAATTAAACTTTCTTCAAAATACATCCTCATACTGTATACTCTGCCATTATTTTGAGATACTAACTCATTGTTTGGGAAGTCATTATTTTAAGAAACAAAGTCATTATCTGGCATGTTAAGTCATTATATTGAGGGGGGAAAGTCATTATTTCGAGATAATAAGTCTTTTTAAGATACTAAGCCTTTATTTTTAAGATTTTAAGTCATTATTTTGCTATTTTAACTCATTATTTAGAGATACTAACTCATTATTTGAGATATTAACTCATTTTTTTTAGATACTAACACGTTGTATTGAGATAAAAAGTCATAATTTTGAGATACTAAGTCTTTTTTAAGACATTAAGTCATTATTTTAAGATATTAAGTAAATATTTTGCAATGTTAAGTCATTATTTTGAAATATTAAGTAATTATTTTTGATATAGGCCTACTAAGTACTAACTCATTATTTCTGGGAAGTTTCTCAATATTTTGAGATTCAGACTTTGAGATTTTGATCTATCAGTAGCTTTTTATGTAAAATCACTATTTTACTTAAAACTAGTAAATTATATTTTTTTAATTAAGTGGTGTACTGCACTACAGAGAAAACTACATCCATTACAGAGAATAAACACTGTTGTTGTCAGATTTGAAATTAGGGCAGAGCTGGGACATCAGGACGAAGGGGATGTTACAACATGTACCTTTTCCCATTTTCCCTTGTAAGCGCACACAAAGTATGACCCTGTCAGTTGTTGTTGTTGTCGTTGTTGTTGAGTCCACACCTAAAAATCAGCCTGATCTACCAGACTTACAATAGAAAAAACTTTTTTTTTTTTCTTTTCTTTTTTTTTTTACTTGGACAGTAAAAAATATAAAACGGAAGTCTTTTGTATTTTTAAGTCCATGTACAGGCATTGAAGATTAGACCTGTGGTAGATCAGTGAAGTTTTTAATTCATCATGCTAGCCTGTCTTTAGTGCTGTCCAGGGTAAAATTGACAGAAAAGGGGAGAGATAAAAGTAAAATGATGTTACTTTTATCCTGCTGTTATTAAAGATGTATGTCTTTGCTCATTATATTTGCAGGTTTAGGATGAGGAAAACCAACAGAGGTCACATCATTCCAGATGTGTGTGCTAGAGAATATTTTATCTGAGGGACAGTCAGTCAGAGGTCATTACAGATATAAGGTGAGTTTGACACACTGGACCAATTTCAGACAATTGTGGCACTTGACATAATAAAGCGATTTGAGAGTAGCATGGTCATTTGCTTGGAGGAGTAACTGAAGCATTAGTGAGCGTTGTATACCAGAGATATTGAGGACTTGCTTGTTTTGTGGACGATTTATCCAACCGTTGCTTTCAAGCTGCAGCTGTATTTCTTTTGTCCCAACAGAGAGGGGCAAAAGTATCAACACACAGAGTAAATTTCCACTCTGATTGCGTCCAACACATTTAACCAAAATTTTAAAAAACAAAACAAAAAACAGTTAATATTGGTAGAGGACATGTGTATGTTGCTCACAGTGAAATATAGTTACTCTAAATAAATGCATCTCTGTGCAAAGAGGGAAATAGAAAAAAATCTATCTGCAGATAAAAGTGGACCAAAAACATTCAGTAAGAAATAGTGCAGGAGTAATATGGCTGGCCCTCTGTGACAGTCCTGCTCATTATTATTTCCTTTAACAAGAGAGTACAAAATTGGAAAGATCGTGGAAAGCTTCACCCACCTTGTAACCTCACACAGTTCCCTGAAGGAAAGGCCTAAATTTAGCCTGCAGCTGGTTTTCTGGCCTGTTCTGGAAGTGTGGGAATGGACGATCACCAGGTTTAATAAAGGAAGCAGTCGTGGTCAGCAGACACACACACATGCAGGTCTGAGCTGAGGTTTCAGGGACCTCACTTCACCTCATCTTTTCAGAACAATACAGATTGCTTATTTTTAGGAGGAAGGTTAGTGCAAAAAAACCTTCAAACCACAGCAGCATTTACCCTGTTTTCAGTGTCTTTGCTCAGGCCATGAAGGTGTTTTAGACATGCAGTTAAAGCCTGAAAAAGACTGAGGATAGTAGTTTTTTACTCAGAAGATTAAGAGTAAAATCTGCATAGAACTACTAGTTGCCAGTGTGGCTCAACCAGTCCGTCAACATTCATAGCTGAATGTTTTGCTTTCACTTTATTTTAGTTGTTGTTATTTTAGTGTTTTTGTGACAATATACGTGACCACTTTTTGCAAAGTGAGAGCTTTTTCTCGGGCAGGTCATCCTGAAGTGTTTGTTTACTTCCTCAGTCAGTGGTTTCATTGCGTAACACAGATTGCGCCCTACTTACATGACCACAAATTACACAAGGTGGCAGATTGTTTAACTTAGGTTCATTCAAGTTTTAAGTCATTTAATACTACACCGTCTCATCCGGGGTCATTAGTCGGGTCACGCATGGTCATGACTAATAATCTCCAGTCTAAGTCTGGCCTGTTTTTAGCATTATAATTAGCATGTGATGCATGAAACTGTGGCTGTAGCCAGGATGTTAGAAACACTGAGGTCAGGAGTCTCACCGACCCATAAACTTTCTCTTAATGTCTAAAAATAGTGAAACATTAAAGATAATGACTATAAAATTACAGCAAGCTTAAAAAACATCATGTACAACATATTCTATAAAGAATAGAGCTGCAACGATTAAATAGTTAATTGATTAGTTATTAACTATTAAACTAAACGCCAACTATTTTGATATTTGATAAAAATTTGAATATTTTCTAGTTTCTTTACATCTCTACGACAGTGAACTGGATGTCATTTGAGGACATCATCTTAGGCTTTGGGAAACACTGATTGACTTTTTTCACCATTTTCTGACATTTTATGCACCAAACAACCAAATGATTATTTAAGAAAATATTCAACCAATAACTCATCAATGAAAATAATCGTTAGTTGCGTCCCACTTTGACTAACCACCAAAAAAGGCCATAAAGTCTCTGAAGATTTTGAACTGTTTCATATTATAGTCCTGAGATTTTTCAGATCACAGGAGCAATATTTGTTAAAGGCAACATGTGTGTCAAATACCATTTTAAATTAAATATTATTGTGCTCCAGAGATGTTCCTGCCTAAACATCATATTCTACAGACTTAAGAAAAAAATCTTTGTTTGGTACAAATCCTTGTGTGAAATTACACCATAATAATGTTTTTCAATGAAAATGACAATAATAATGTAAAAAATGATCATCCCATCTAATACTATGAATCATATCTTAATTGCAATATCAGTCGAAATAATGGCAAATCACTTAAATCATGGCAATGGCAATCAGTGTCCTGAGATGACATTTGTTATGATTTGGCACTATAGGATGATGTGACTTGACTACAGTAACTTGTCTAAGTTCATCCTCAGGTCAAACAGAGTACTGAATTAGGACATGACCTCAGTGTCCTCAACAGTAGGTGAGGCCTAAAATATATAAAACTATATAAAGCTGTTCTATTGTGTCACACAAAAGCAGAGTCCTGGACTTGGCCACACTTATTTCTTTCATGAAACCAGATATTTTGCAGCCACATATATAATTATATCTGAATGTAAAGAGACATTGTTTACTACAGCAGGGTTAGCTGAGGTCACACCCTGACAGTGTGTACAGTCTCAGTTTGTGGCTGCTGTCATGCTGCTTTATATATCTGCACAGTCTGCACACACGCAGCATATACATTACAGGAAGTCTGGGCCCCGTGTGGCATGATGGGAATTATGTTTGTGGTAACGTCAAGCCAGCAGTGTCATACTCTGAATGCTGTGTTGTTGCTGCGCCACAAATCAAACAGTTTTATTATCTGACTAATACAATGCCTGTGTATCAACGGCACCTGACATATGCTGACTCTTATTTCTCACATGGTTGGAGGTCAGTGAATACATCATCTGCTTCTATAACTGGTTTGATTCCTGATTTATTAGAAAGGGGTTTCAAGGAAAGCAAAAGGAGGAGAGGTCAGTTCAAAGGTCCTTTTTGATGGTTTTATTAAGAGCCATCCACACCAAGACCTTAACTATAACTATAAAAATATCACTGTAAAAATTGCTCTAACTCGAGTGGACGGACAAGTCCAGGCTGCAACTTTATAGTTATGGTGTGGACTACACCTTCCACTTGAGTAAGACGGATTTTTACAACATTTTTTATAGTTATAGTTACAGTTCTTGGTGTGTGATGACCCTTTAGTCTTGTAAGTGTGAAAATCTTTAAAAAAAAATATTTTGCTGAAGATCTCTTGTGCCTGCAGCTGTGAAACTTTAGAACATTTGATACTTCCTTATTTCTTGAGATACGGGTTATGTTTTTTGACATTACCTGAAATTATTGTATGCTTTTATGATGTTAACCTTTAAAATTTAATTTTTTTAATTATTTTTCTTATTTTTGCCTACTTTTATTGGCTTTTATTTATTAACTGACTGATTGAGATAAACACTTTTAAATCCATTTTGAAAGCTGTGGAGCTAGAATCATTGGGGTGTCAAACCCTTAAACTGATATTGTTAGATGCATGGCTTGTACTGCACTTTTATTCTTTGGGATGTTATATAGTCTAACGCTGTCTGTTTTGTTTTAATTACTTCTTCTTTCATACTGCTGGCTGTCTTAGCCAGGACTTGAAAAAGAGATGTTTAGATAGATAGATAGATAGATAGATAGATAGATAGATAGATAGATAGATAGATAGATAGATAGATAGATAGACTTTATCAGCAAGTATTTTAATAATTTAATGATAATTTATGTTATGTTTTAAGTAAAAATTATTATATGCAGATCTTTAACCACTTAATACTATGGTGTAAATATACTCTGTTACAAGTAAAAGTACTGCATCAAAATATTAATTAGGTCAAATTACCAAAGTATTGGCATCTAAATATACGAGTACAAAAAGTGAAAGTTTTCATTGTGCAGAATGGCCCATCTAATATATTCGTGTACTAATTATTGTTGTATTAATACACCATTTAAATGTTGCAGCTGGCAAAGGTAGAGTTAATTTCAACTACTCTATGTCCTGCTGAAGCTTAATTTATAATAATACATCATAATTTATTAGTTGATTCATATTTTGTATTAATAATCTAAACTTACAAAGTAACTAGTAACTTTTAATTGTCAAATAAATGTAGTGGAGTATAAAGAACAATGTTTGCCTCAGAGATGTAGTTGAGTACAAGTATAAAATAGCATGTCATGAAAATATCAAGTCAATTACAGGAACCTCGAAACAGCACTTAAGTAAATGTACTTAGTTACATTCCACTACTGTTGATGTGATAGTCAACTAAATGTCTTTGGACTGTTGGTCAGACAAAACAATTTAGACGTCACATCAGCACTTCACAGGCCAAACGATTAATCAGTTAATCCAGAAAATAATGAATTGATAATAGAAAATAATCCTTAGTTGCAGCTGTAAACTGAACACACTGAAGAGGGTTCTGTTGTGTGCATTATACTTTGATTTATTTCAAGTATGTTTTTGGAGAGAGATGGTGAGATGAAATATTTAAAAAAAAAGAAAAAAAAAAGGTCACCAGATGGACTCACACCTGTGATGCTGCAATTACACGGTCAGCACTTTGAACCTCTAGGTCACAATTATGGCAATATCTAACCCCAACAGCTGGTGTGCAGCTTCAACTGTCAGTGGTATCTGGACTCCAGTGACCACTCCCTGTTACTCTACATGTAATACCTTCAAATGACCACAAGGTGATGCTAATGCATAAGGAAACATAACTGTGTTTACACGTGACTGGCTGAAGCTGAGAGAAACCACACAACCATTTGAAAAGTTTATTTCTACCATACACAAACTGTACAACACAGCGCATATCTGTTTATTATGAAATAGTAAAAGTAATAGGAAGTTTCAATTTACAAACTACTCCAACTGAAAAAAAGCATTACATTTTAATGTAAAAGAAAAGAAAAATACAATACAATTTCATATCATACTAATATCGTTCCACAAAAAAGCATTTCACAATACAAAACATCAAATACTAACAGGGAAAAAATAAATATTATTCACAAAACTTCCTGAGCAAACAATGTGTGGTAGAGGAATTAAATATAAGAAATTATAAATAAAGGATTGTTAGGTTTAAAGAATGTGATTCAAATTTTTAAAATTCTTTAAAACATATCGAGTATTTGGATAAAATAGGGTCTTATTATTCTGTAATTTGGCTCTTTTGCTGTAACATTTTTTTTTGTTTGTTTCTTTGAAATGTCCTCCTCGGCTACATGTCTTTGACTTCTTATTTTTGCAGAAATTAAAAATGCATTGCTCAAATGGATTAGTGTGTCTTTTTTATTTTAAGATTAACTTTTATGTAAAATTGAGACCTGTTTAGTTCGGTGTCCCCTTTTTTTGTTGAAGTCAAGGGCAGTGTGGTGAACTGAGAATACAAAATAACTGAAAATACAAAAGTGCAATTGATGCAAACAAACAACTGATTAGCCAACAACTATCATTTGTCTATGTTTTCATTTCTTTTTTTCCTTTTTTTTTGTGTTTATTAATGATTGAAACGGAAATATGAGTTGTAGTGGTAGTCAGCTCGGTTTTGAAATAGCTACTATTCAAATCTGCCCCAAGCGTTACAAGAATATTCAAACTGTAAGACTGGTTGAAATGTTAAGGCTTGTAAGCAGTTTAAGATAAAACAGGAGTAGATGTTTTTGTTTTTTTGTTTTTTTTAAATTCACTCCTTTCTTCCTTTTTTTCCCTCTCCATGCTAGCAAAAGTTAAAATAAACACCAGACTTTTTCAATCTCAGTCGTGATATTTCAAAACCTGACTCTGAGATTACAGCTACTGAGACAACGGTATTTAAACAGTCATCAGGAATCCTCCTATGAAAATAATTGTACTGTATAATAAATTAGACACCATCCACATTAATACTGTCCTACCACAAAACATAGTACTCGTATATTTTTATGGATTCATATACATTTAGGCACATACTATATGCACACTCCAAAGTGTGTGCACAGAAGGCAGTTTAATATCTATATTTAAAAAAAAGACATCTTGACAAAGTGGATTTTTTGATTTTTGTTGCACTCTTCGTGTTGTGGCACGCTATCTGACATTCAGTTCACCGAATGATGTTGCATTTTTGCTCAGTGTCACTTCCTGGTTGCATTCAGCTGTTATTGGTTAAGAAGAAAAAAGGTACAGTACAGTTGCATTGCATTTTTTTTTTCTTTAAGTCAGTGTTCACTTTGTCTTTACCATACATTCATTTTTCCAATAAACAAAGAAAAAGCAATGCTTAAAAATATTAGTTGTTTTGGTAGTTTTTTTACTTTGAAGGGAGATCCAACTCATGGTCTAATAATAATAATAATAATCATAATAATAATCATAATAATAATAATATACGTTTTTCAACACTAGATGGCGAAAGTATGCCATGAAAATTGGAATGTGCTTCTATGTAATTTACAATGTGCAGAAAGTCAAACAGATTTCTCAAATATTAAGCATTTACAATTCTAGAAATAAATAAAAATCGAGGAAATAAATACACTGATGAACAAATATAATAATAAATAGCGATAATATAAGAATGACATGAACACATACAGATTAAAATCAAGCAAACCATACAAAATAATTAAGTGCAAGAGGGGGTAAAAATCTCACCAGGATAAACATATCGAGTGAATGCAGAAAAACAGTAAAAGCATTACAAATCCGGCTGGTAATATTCTCAGTGCAGTGTATTTACCGGGAAATGCCAAACACATTTCCAAAAGCCTTGTCTTATACATGCAGCCAAGCCAGCACTCTTCAGTAAAATAGAGCTATCTAGTGCCATTATCCCAAGTCAAAGAAACCTCTTGGTAGCTCTACAGCTTAAACATGGATGCCCTTAATAGCCTGTTTGATATTATCCAAGAGGGCCTTGCACTCTGGAGAGTATTCATGCTCCGAGTTGTTGTACATATCAGTTAATGTGTTCACATAGGCTTCAAAATTATGCTCACTGATGGGTCCCTGCAACGAAAACATGTTTGACTATTAGTGAAAACAGCACAAGCAGAAAATGACAATTCATAGAAAATGAGATTTCTTCCAGGACAGGTTAGAAAATATAATGAGTTGTAGTGGAGGCTGTGGTCAAGGCTTACTGTACCATTTGAGGCAGCTGAATGTCTGTTAGACTGTTAATGAGAGCTTGGCTAAGGCGAGCGAGCTCCTTCAAGAGGCTGTCGTTGTGCTGTTCGATCATCTTGTTCTCCTCTTCAATTGTCTTCAGGTTACATTCCATAGACGAGATCTGCTTTCGAGTACAAAACAAAAACAGATTTGTCTAAATTGAGCGAGCAGAGATCTCAGACCTTTTGTCCTTAAAATAATAAACTCGTCAGAGTGGATATTTACCTGGGTTTGGAGTTGCATCATGTCTGCTTCTATTTTCATGTTGGATTCATTCAGTTCCTTAATTTCATGATCCAAATGTTGAATATCTTCCTTCTTTTCAACACCTGCGTAGAAGCATATCATTGAATTTTTCACGTTTAGACTGGAAAGATATTTTCTGAGCCAGGATACATGTAACTGTATTTCCATATCACAGCATGTCAAACTAAGGTATTGATACCTCAATACTTTTTCAATACCACGTTTAAAACGATACATTATCTATTAGTTATAGTGTCAAAAGTATCAAAGCTATAAAAATTATTTTAGTGCTCAGTCTTTATTGTCCTGTCTGAAATTTGGCTTGCAGCTAGGGCGCGACCAATACTGGCTTTTATGCGGTCGATGCCAATATTAGGAGTACAAAAATTCCGATCTCAGTACATTGGTCGTTATTTTTTATACAGAAAATGTTTTTAAAAAATTATAAATTAGATTAAATTAGAAAAAAAACACAAATAGAGCAAAATTTATTCAATCAAGAAAAAAGATCAGATTTACATAAAATGCCGCCTACAAAGCTAACAAATAAAAACAATCTGCAGTATGTTTTGTAAAGAGAAAAAAAATCATATAAGTGTATATTGGACGATATACACTTATATTGATGTAGACCGACGTGGTGCTGTGGGCTGTGGGTGAATATTGAGCTAATTTTATCAGTCAGCTGATGTATCTACTTGCAGTATAGCAAAACCAGACAGTGTTCAGTGATGTTTTTTTTGTACCAGCACCCTGTGCAGGTTGTTAATGAAACAAACAAAACAAAAATGTGTGCCTAGATTTTTTTTTTTTTTTTTGCCGTGGTATTGAAAGAGATGTTAAGTATCGTTTCTTTTTCTTTTTTTTTTTGACTAGTATAGTATTGCATAAGTTTAAAATTCTGGTATCAGGTTAGCTTACCACTGCTGGTTTTCAGTTTGATAGTCATCTCTTCTTCTGAGTGCTTTTTCTTGATACTCTGTGCATTCAGTGGGCAACCCGACAAGCTAGTTCAGCAGGTCATAAATGACAATTTTTAGGTTGGAGAATAAACATGCAAACTTTAGCATCAATAGACATGGTGAATGTGAGTAAAAGGTGCTATTGTACGAATGCAACATGTCGACCGGCAGCATTGTTTAGAGATAAAATGGAGGACAGGCGACCTCACCTTCTGTGAGTGGCAAACACATTATTGGCATGTCCAAGGCCATTGCAGCCAGGCAAGGGACAATGGGGCAGTTCCTGTTTATTGGCCTTCCAGGCAAAGGGCAGCCCATTGATGGACGACTCCTTCTGTCTTTTGGCAGCAAGTGGACAACTGCCTGCGCTGCGATGGGATGTGTATTTTCCCGATATATGGCCCTGTCCGTCACATCCAATTACTGGACACCTACCAGAGAGACAGACAAGGAGTCGTACATGTTGTAAACCTGCAAACACTGCTGATTCACACAGGGAAAGATGTAACTAACTTGGATTAGGGCTGTGCAATACATCAATATTATATCGATATTGTGATATTAGACTAGATCTTAGATTTAGGATATCGTGATCTGGCATAAAGTCCTGGTTTTTAAAGGCCGCATTACAGTAAAGTGATGCAATTTTCTGAATTTACAGGACTGTTCTTAATTTCCCTGAGGGAGTCTTCCCAAGGGATCAATAAAGTTCTATCTAATCTAATCTAATCTAGCTGTTCTATTATTTGTCTTTACCCACGTAGTCGTTATATCTTCAATACATATGATTATTTATCAAAAATGTCATTGTGTTAATGTTTTGTTAAAGCACCAATAGTCAGCTCTACAATATTGCTATTAGCAAAATTTGCTTAAAGTACCCATTGTGTAGGAAAATGGACCCTGTCTGTGTTTTACTATTAAATATATTGTATTTTTAATCATATTACTGCAGCATTAATGTGTATGTTGCATTTTACTACTGTAGATGTTTGAGTCTAAGCTACTTTATATATTGTAGGGTTGTAGGGTGTTTTTTTGTCCTTTTTTTTTGTCTATGTATGTGTATGTATATACAAACACACACACACATATATATATATATAGATAGATATTATTTATTAGAATTATAACATTTTTTTGTATGCTACAGACAAAACAAAGACTTTTAACTGCTCAAAAAATAACAACCACATCATTAAAAAAATCTCTCTTTCAATAACTAGACCGGAAGATTTGTTAACCATTAAGTTGATTAATCCAGCCAAATGCTGATTAAAAATAAAGTCGCCAAAACTAGAAAATAATCGCATTAACTATAAGTTACTAATCCACTAAAACTTTGAGGTAGAGCGAGCGCTCTGCGTTTGGAGGGTTGCTGATATTTGTGCTCAAAAACATAAAGCACAACTCACGCTGAATGTCATTAAGAGTTTGTCAGTTGGAATTCAGGCCTGTTTTCTGCAGGTCAGTAATGGAGTGACATGAATTACAGATAATTGTCATGTATCCCCTCATGCGAAAGAATGTAATTTGGAGGTGGCTCACCCTTTCCCTTATTGATAAAGGTGAAAGGTCACCTGAGATGATACAAATGGCACACATGCTGTAGAGTGCTGCTGCAAAAAGCCTGTTTCAGCATTTTGTTACTCGACAGCACAGCAGCAGCACTTAGAGGACAAAACAACACCAGTCCCATTACTTACAACTAGCACAGGTAGGTGGCTTGATGCAAGGCACCAGGACAATGGAGGCATGCCATATGGCCCACTATTTACAATAATCCTGGTTACATTTGCTACCCTCCCCCTTTCTCTCCCTTTCTCTCTTAATGTGTATGAGATCTATTCCAGTCTAATTCCTAAGCTCATGGCCTTGCATTAGTAATTAAAAAGAAAAAATCTGTGTCCAGATGTATAAGTAAACAAGGGCTCATATATCTGACTTTGGATTTAAACTCCAAATCAATTACATTATTTTTTTCCAATAACACTTTCACAGACAATGATTAAGCTGCAAATGAGTGCACTGCAATCAGAGCGGGCAGTTCAACGTTTTCTTAATATACTATAATTATAAAGAAAGCTCTCAGTGCAGAGTAATAAGCCAGATATTCCATTCAGAAAATAGGAAAAAATACAAAACCCTGAAAAAATCCCACAAAAACACACTGCTAATCCTTAGAAAATAATTCACTAATGTTACCACAAGAGAAGTATTATTTTCTTTGTTTAACTTAATGGCCTGCAGGTATAATGCCTCGGGCACAAAAGCATGACGCATTTTCACAATGTTTTCTTGTTTTGTTTTTTGAAACAAAAAAAACATGACAGCATGGGATGAGAAATAAAAAAAAATCTCTTACTTAAGCTCTTGCTCATCTTTGTCATCCTTGTTTGGTGTGAGCTTCAAACCTCCCTTTCTGGCACGTGGACATCCTGACAAACTACAAATGATTGGAGACAAAACAGGTTAACATGAAGGAAAAATCTATTTAAGAGTAAAATGTTTCAGGCGTGTTCAAGAAAATCTAAATCTATAAATTCAAATAAATAAATGTTTAATCGCTGAAAAGTTGCATTCACACAGATTTTAAAATGATATGTTGATGAAATGGCAGCCAAATAAATCAATAAATACAAGCTGGCAAGCTACAAATGACTGGAGACAGAATGGGTTAATATGAAAGAAAAATCTACTTAAAGTAAATAGAGTAAAGAGAAATGTTAAAGCAAAGGCATGTTCAAGCAAATCTTATTCTACACGTCTAAATAAATGTGTGTTTAAATGCTGAAAAGCTGCATTCACAGAGATTTGAAAATGATACATTAATGCATAGATAGATGAAAAGGCAGCCAAATAAATCAATAAACGCAAGAATTCAAAAAGTGCAGCATGTTTGCAGCATAAAGTGAGACTTTCACCATCTGTTTGAATGTCATGCATCTGACAAATGTATTTCATGCTCAGTTCAGTGATGATTTTTCACTGCTACCTTCTGTGCGAAGCATAGTTCCCAGTCACATGTCCAGATCCATCACAACCAGGTGTTGGGCACCTGCAGGTTGAGAGACACAGAGACCAGGTGCTTTTTACAGCAAAAAGACTGCAAGCAGAGCCGTGGATTCATGCTAATATGCAGAGAGGTAGTACAGAAACCAAACAACTTCATGTGGAGGACACAGAAATCATGCATAATGTGTAGTAGAAAGGAAAGGAAAGGAAAGGAAAGGAAAAGGACAGGAGAGGAAAGGAAAGGAAAGGAAATAAAGAGAAGGGAAATAACAGAAAGGAAATAAGGGAAAGGAAAGGAAGTGAAAAGAAAGGGAAGGAATATGGGAAGGGAAAGGAAAGCAAAGGAAAGGAAAATGCGAGAAAGAAAAGACGATAGAGGAAAGGAAAACAAGGGAAATGAAAAGAAAAGAAAGGAAGTAAGAGGAAGGAAAATGAAAGAAAAAACAGGAAATGAAATAAAAATTAAAGAAAGGAAAATGCAGGAAATAAAATGAAAGGAAAGGAAAATGAAATAAAACGAAGAAACAGAAATGAAAAGAAAGGTTGGAAAAGGAAAAAGAAAAGAGAGGAAAAGCAAAGGATGGAAAAAGGAATGAAAAGGAAATAGGAAAGGAAAAAGGAAAGGAAAGGAATTGACCCGAACTGCCTAGTTCAACGTGAAAAATCCTTTAGCAACAATAACAGTGTTGAAAACACATACTTTAGTTCCTGAGAGTTGGCTGCCATCAGTGATTTGAGTGTTTTGTCAGCCAGGGGACATCCAGACACACTAGAGAGGATAAAGAGCTAACAGTCATTTTAATGCACTCTTTGATCACAGCTGAATTGAATAATCTTAATACAATGTCTCAATGCATATTTATACAAAATTACTTGAAAACACAATTCCACTTCCTCCTCACCGGAAAGCTTTTTCATGTCACAGTGTTTTCAAAACATGACACATGATATAAAATCTCTACAAGCGATGTGACAAGTTTTCAGCTGTAATAATCAACATAATTAAACAATCAGCACTGTTCCCCTTGTCTATATATCTGCTAGCCGGTGCTAATGAGAGTGTAATTAATTACGCTACCTCCGATGTGATGCATAATTCCCCGTCACATGGCCGCTGCCGTCACAGCCTGGGGTCGGACAGCTGCAGGAGAGCACAAAGCACTTAATGCACAGATTACTCCACTTCCCACAGACTTTGCCAAAGCTTGAACTGAATCTTTCTTTTACACTGACAACCTTTTTCATGGGCATTAAAGAGGAAAAAAATAAGAGTTAGTACAGCGGGAAGTTTAGTAGTAGAGAAATTATTATATTGCTCTTAAACATTCAGTTTAATAATGTCTCTGAATGTCACTGAGGGGGGTGCTGTGCTGCAGAAACTAGAGGGTCCTACATTTTTCTCAAGAGCAGCAGAGCATGCACTCTAACTACAAGAGTCAAGAGTTGTAAGCTTGTACAGGACATACGGGGAGAAAACTCACTTTCAAATAGATACATTTCTGCTCCACATGAACCTGCAGACATACCAGTTACAGTGATAGGTAACACAGTGAGTTTCAGCGTGTTTTGACTCACTTAAATCAAACTGTCCTACTTAAACAAAGGTATGGTTTGGCGTTATTAATACTGACCATCTGCCAACTAAAAGGGAAGCTCACATTATTCACACTCGACTGGATAAAGATGCCTCGAGATCGTTCTTTAACGTGGCGTACCTCAAAAGCTCTTTCTTTGAGTCTCGTAATAGCAGCTTGGCTTTGGGACTCAACATGCTGCCGTCTCCTTGGTAGTGTTGGTCCTCCGAGATGTGATCGTAATCCTCCTGTGGAGAAAGGAGGAGAAAGTGAAAACATGGCCCTAACTGTCCAAAGTATCAAACCTGACCACAATCTGCAATGACCTAAAAGTGAATAATTAATGAAAAGCCCTCAGTAATACTCTTAAAACACAAGGCTTGGGGGTTAGAGTGCAAGGCAAAGAGATTATGCTTAAGGATACTTATACTGTAGTAAACCATATATCCATTTAAAGTCACACTTAATCCACACGGTATTTATGATGTATAGCCACGATGACGTATGGGTTTCCTTTTTTTTTTTT
>JAJHUR010118935.1:758-17622 GCA_027495735.1 Lutjanus campechanus
GTGCAGATCCTGAAAACTAACAAATAAATGAAAATGTGGTCACCTAAATCTCTTCTCACCGATTAATGGTTTAGTTGACTATTACGGGGCAGCTCTAGTTGAGATATTTCACTAAAAGACATCAACTTAAGGACTGCACTGGAGGAAAAGTAAGAGGATTCGTCATTTGGGAATCACAAATGTCTGTACAAAAATCCATGACAATTATCTGATATCCACAGAGATATTTCAGTCTAACTGATGGTGTAAATTATCTAAAACCTGGTAAATGTACAGATAAGCTTAGAATTACAGACAGATTTAATAAAGATTTACAGGCATTCATTCATAAACAGGAGCACAAAGAGTAAAAAGGCCACCTGACAGACCAGTTACAAAGTGCCTAAAATTCAGAAAACCAATTCAACTATAGTTCATCTCCATGTCAACTGCTCTGTACCCCAAAACCCCTTACTGCTACCAGTGTGTTGCCTGGACACAAGTGACCTGTGACCCCTTGGAGAAATGGTCGAATGAGAGCAGAGATCGTGTGGGAACTAGAAGACCCATTCACAAAGATCCAAGTCTGAAGAAAAAGAAGCTGAACCCATACGACCCTTTGGCAGGACAGATATCCAAATCCTTTTTATGTCACACACACAGCCACACACACTCACACACACAGCACAAATCCAAGCTGGCAAGTCAACTCTGCAAATATTACATCCTGCTGCAGAGAAAGAAGAGCGGCCCTGCCTGCCCAATCATAAAGCACAAAGAGCTAATGGTTCCTCATTGCTATATCAACCCCTAAGACTTAAATTATCTACATGAGTGTAAGTGTATACATAGTGTACACTACAGTATGCTAGAATTACGCCTACACAGTCTTTCTCTGGCATTACACAGTTTTCCACTTCCTCTCCTCTCCAGATGAGCTCATAAAGTTCACAGTGCTACAGACAGGGCGTTTTTGCACATGTACACTTTTTAAATGATAGTATGAGCCATTTATCAAGGAAAAATGCCAAATCTTTACTGGTTAGGGCTTCTAAAAAGTGAGGTATTGCTGCTTTTCTCTATATCATTGTAACTATAATCTTGTTTTTGGTCTGACAAAACAGCAATCTGAAATATGATGGCCATTTTTCACTATTTCCTGGTGTTTAATAGACTAAACTATTAATAGTAAAAATCAATCAACAGATTAAAAGACTGTTCAATAAACAACCATTTTTTCAAGTTAAAATGAAAACTTGTGATTTGCTGCTTTTCTTTGGTTGGACAAAACAAGCAATTTCAGGCTACCGCCTTGAGCATTTTCCCAAGTCATATCCCAAGTCTTTCTTTTCAACGGTGAGAAATTATTGTAACATTTCATCCAAACAGCTGACGCACAGCTGTCGAAATAGCTATGCAATGGTTTCTTTTTCTAGCTTTTTTGAATGAGCATTGAACTCAATCATGAATATTCATATAAACCAAAGAATACTTTAAGTGATTGATGAGAGCAAACTTCATAATCAACACTGAAAACCTTATTAACTGGGCACAGAAACCTAGTCTCAAGTCAGAACAAAGACATAACCAAGGTCTAAAGTTTTGTTGAAGTTTGCTTGGACTGCACTGGGAACTACACCTAGAGCAGCACAGCAAGATATCTTAAAGTAAAGTAAGAGGTAAAATCAATGTGAAGATCTTATAGATGGTTACCAGTAAAGTTTTTACTAAAAGAGTTCAGATTTTCTATATAAAGATTTCTGCATAAACTCACCACTGAGGAGGAAGAAGAGAAGGTGTACAGCCACAGCGGAGACCATTTTGACGACTGTTCTGTAGCCTGAGGTCCAGCCACACACACTGTAGCTCATTCATTACCACAACCTGTCCCCCTCTACGTTGTGTGCCCCATACTCTGCCACCCCCCCAACCCCAGCTACCCATCCACACACATACGCCCGCCTGGACTAACCAAACTTTTAGAGGCCAGCTCATTCACGCTCACCTACACAATGGGGCTTTTGTAACTTGCTGCCCAACACTACCAAGTGCATACACAGCAATGGTACACAGAGCACACTGTAGCACACAAACACACTCACATGCACCCACACTAAATGTGTTTCCAACTTTCCATCCGCCTACATTAGATCTTACACACACAAAAAGAGACTGTCTGAGAGGGCTTTCCACAATGCTGCCAACTCAATTTTACACTGATAAATACTGTCACATTTCTCTTGAATTTGATTGATATAACACCAATTACACACACACACATACGTGCACAAACACATGCAAACATCCTTACTCACAAACACAGAGCTAAACATAGTACACCCTGTTAAATCTTCCACCTCTGTGTGTTGGTGAACCCGTCATTATGCACAAACAGACTCAGCTTGACTTCTACCTGAAGGCATAATAAGCAAAGAGGGTGTTCTGCCTCAAAAATGCACACAAACAAAATTATGCCCGCTATCGCACCACAGTGATTAGGGGGTGAACAGGCACTTACACAATGTGGTTTGGCCTGAAATTAAGAAGGTGTGTGCCCACTTGCCAGACTCCAAAGTGTTTTGTGCTGCAGTAACCAAAGACCAGCGGAAAAAAATGTGACGAATATTGACACAGACTAAGTACTGTGTGGATTGATGGATGTGGCAGTCTGCAGCTGTCCATCATAATAGACCTCATAATTCACAAATGACAGATCTGAAAGACACACTGGTCTTTTTGTTGCATGCTCATGAACAGATTCACACTTGGCAATTAGTGATCACTCTTGCTCACAGGGAACTAATGAAAAACAAAACTATTTACAACTGGAGGCAGCAGAGCTATGTGGCTTTATAAACAATCTGCAGTGATACAAACCGTATCTAAGCGCAGATTAACATTCTGCTCGGTAAATTTAATTAAGCACTAATGCTTGGCAATACAGCAAGGCAATGTACTGATAAGACCCCTGATTGCCGCCATGCTGATCTGAATCCTTTAATATGGAGCATCTTCTCGTATTAAGTGTAATTTGATGTAAAATTTTGTCTATATTTATTTGGCTCAATTAACACTGTCACTTCTTAGCTAAGCCCCAGTCCTCCTGTGTGGAGGTTCATCTTTTTATCTTTTCACCATATCTGAGTGGGTTTCCATCATCACTTTATAAAATGTTTATTAAGTGAACTAGAAACATTAAATTGTCTGTAGATGTAAATGTAAGTGTTACATCCCTTTCAAACACACAGTCTAGTTTAGTTGTCCCAGATAAACAGGAAACAACAGCCATGATAGCAGCTCTGTGAGGCTCTACTTGACCTACATGCTCACTTCATCATACCAACATGCTTACAATGACAATGCTAGCATGATGATGTTTAGCAGGTATAATGTTTACCACTAGCATGTTAGCATGCTTTTGCTAATTAGCACTAAACACAAAGAAAAACTGAGGCTGATGCATCCCCTGCATCCCCTTCAAATGGACCACCATAAGACATTGAAGTGATAGTCCACTTTGTGAGAATAAGCCATTCGGTATGTACTCACCACTCTGCCGATGTGATGATGGGTGAACGTCTTCAGTTCACAAAACAATCCTGGAGTTTTAGGAGAAACAGGGTAGCAGCCTCATGGTGTAATTCAAGTAAACATGGCGTCGATCTCGCAAGACTTCGTATATATCTTAATGGACGCACATGCAGAAGTCTTGTACGATCGATGCCATGTTTACATCCTACCAGCTACATGCTACAGTTGACATTTCTGCTAAAAAAATGGCGTAAATGGCGTCTTTTGCGGTTAAATTTTAATGTCGCGGCTTGCAGACAATTGGATTACACCACACAAGCAGGATGGAGACATTTTGTGTTTGTTTTGTGTTCTTTTTTTAACGTTTTATCCGTGGTCACCTTTCACTGCCATTGAACTGGATGAGGCTGCTACCCTGTTTCTCCTAAAACTCCAGGATTGTTTTGTGAACTGAAGACCTTCACCCATCATCACATCGGCAGAGTGGTGAGTACATATCGAATGGCTTATTCTCACAAAGTGGAGTATCACTTTAAGGTTCCATGGCAGTGCACTGGAAGGAGAGGGACTTTGCTTCTCTATTTAGGTTAGCTGTGTTTGAGTTTGTTGTGAGGACTGGTCAGTGGCATAACTTGTCTGGATCATGTTCACCCTCCACGTTTGTTTGTGTTGCCTTCATGCAAATTTCCTTCCTGCATCTATGCTGTGCAGAAGAATACAAAGCATTGTCTAAATGATGAAAAACATTGCCACCTAGACTATGATTTACAACAAAATAATTGAAAGAGACTATATATATTGTGTAAGCAGCAATACAAAATCTATCAGTATCATAAAATCTTCACACAGCTCAGACCTGTAACAGAGCTCAGACTCTGTGGCTTCTTAACACTAGAACCGCCGAGACAGCCTGATAGACCATTTGTGTTTTATAATCTAAATAATTCAGTTTTTAAAAGAAATACAAGCCTTGCATCCAATGACTTTTCCTAAATATGTTTTCTGAAGCCTATAAGGTACTAAAATAAGACACACAAGATTTCTGAGCATTTATACCTCCGATGATGCCTCAGATGAAATGCATTTTCATTTTCATACATTTCAGAGGGTTGTTTTCCCGCAGCCATGATTTATTTTCATTAGTTTATGTTTATGTTTATATATTGTATATTCACTGGAACAATCTGAACAGAGAGAGACTGAGGGAGGGATACAGACAGTGATAGACACACAGACAGACAGAAAGAGAAATAGAAATCAACAAAGGAAACGAAGATGAAGAGAGGATTGACAAAAAGATATTCTCTGGTAGACCTGTATGTGGGAAGTGCACCATAGGGGTTAAGAGCTTTTGCCCCAGGTGTATGCCTTTGGTACCATGGCGCTCTCTTAAGGCGCTTTCAATAGTGCTGATCCTGCCTCTATTCATTTGTGTTTGTTCATACTGGTGGTAATGTTTTACTGTTATTTTTGTTTTACTGTTCTGCTGTTATTTTCTGCAGCTCTGCAGTTATTTTTGCACTAGTTCATAGTTTGTTGTAGCTTTCGGGGGGGGTTAATATTTTCCAGAAAATTACATTTTCTATCTTGGGAACAGAGGAACACTATCCCGATATATGTGGGTTCCAAACCTGACCGCTTTAGTGTATTATCTGCTGGTATTAATAATTATTGAGGCAGAAGAACATCATTTTAACATTAATCAACATCATAACAAACATACTATAAACTGTGCAGCTTGACCTTTGCTGTGGCTGCGAGGATGACATGCCAAGTTCAGCCTGTAATCTGTCACTGTCTGAGTGAACAGCCTCATGGAATATTTTAAAATTCTTCATATTTTTAACTAACACAATTCATTTAACACAAGTCATTTGATGTTTTCAATATCATGATATTGACCTGAAACAGATTCTACATTTCGTTTGCATTCAGAGGCTGCTGAGCGCACTGGACGGCTCACATCACATGCACTGCGATGTCCAACATTGTAGGCTTAATAAAGGCAATGATCACTTAAAGTTAAAAAGCAAAACTCTTAAAAAAAAAAAAGAAAAAAAAAAGCTCTCACTCACTTGGTGTGAGGCTTTGGATGGATTCTTCGGGAGATTTTGGCATCTTTCTTCAGTGAGGTGCTTTTTGCACAGCCAACTGCTGAAGGTAAATCCATATGCTGCAGTATTTCACCCAGATGTGTTATGAATAAAGTATAAATCCAGTGTGCTTGAAGCTTTAAGCTTCCCCTGGAATTTTATCTGAGATTCTAAATGTGTCAGCAAATCTCAGTCCAGTGGATTTTATTCCTCCAGCATGGCGCACAATTTACATCTTCATTGTTTAATATTTTGAAGTATTTCCACACAAAGCTGATGACCGTCGTGTCGTGTGTCTAATTCAGATGATAGAGCAAAAATAAGTGCATTAATGATCAGAGCTGTTTGAATTCATGGCACTTTGTCTTTATTAATTAATTAATTAATTAAACTGCTCAGTGTGCTCGGCCAGTAACACACAAGAGCAACAAAACACACACTACCCTGCATGAAAATTAAATCTTAAGAATAATATAGCAGATGCAATGATACGTTGATGATATTATAGACTAAAAGTTTTATATTATTTATTACTGTAGAGTGTATCTTGAGATGTGAAGCAGCGGTTAAAAAAAAATGCACACAATAAAAACATAAATAAATAAAAAGCCCACTAGTAAATTGACATGAGACATTGAAAAGTTTGCCGATCCTGCTCTAGGCTGTGATATTTTGTTTATGTATCATAATTTCTGGTATTTTCATAAAAAAATTCATTTTTGTTGTGCTTTTGAGCCCAAACAATGGAATTACATATGACAGTCTGGCAGACTGTTGTGGCACTCAGAGGGGGTGCAAGAATGCTGGCAGTCCTAGTGTTAATGAAGCAGGACTCAGTACATCTGCTATCAGTCAGGCTCAGGATACCTCCCAAACTTACAACGTCCTCATTGCCACTGATCAGGTCAGCAGGTGTCACTGATTGCCACCATGGAAATGTGGTTCTTAGTTCAGAGTTAGCGGGGTAGGGTGTCTAGCATTTTAGGCTTAAAGCAAGTCAGTCATTATTTTTGTGAAATCTGCTTGACTTGCATTAGGCTAATCTCAGAGCAGAATGAAGACTGGTCTTTTGTTCAGAAACGTATTCAGATTTCAGCTGAACTCCAGTCTCTTCTCTGAAAGCACAGGCTGTGCAGCAGACGGCACAGGCAGGGACAATCGGTCTGATTCAACAGTGAGTGCTAACACTGTAGAAAGTAAGAATGTGAGGAATGCGGAGAAAGGAATTTGCAAGGTGCTTGGAGCTCTGCCTATTTAACACTTATCCTAATAACACTTGTTGATGGATTATTGTTTTGGAAAAGATACAAAAATTAAGTGATGAGAAATTTCATCACTTTCAAACTACCTGAAAAGCATTTTGTTTGAAGTATATTTGGGGCCCTATGTGTAAACTTTTTTTTCGCTCTTCTCTCTCAAACATGCCACATCTCATTTTCTTCACTGTAGCTCTATTTTTATCACTGTACTTAAACCTCTCTCATCCTCACAGACAACCAACCTTTCTATTTCTCCTTTTATATCCTCCCATGACATCCCTGTCTCTCTGTGAATCTACCAGCACTCATGAAGCACTTATCTCCTATCAAGCTCTGCTCCACCTTTTCCTTCACTACTGCTAACGTTTCAAGATAGTTCCCTTTCTCTGTGTTTCAGTCCCTTTCCTCTCCTGCAGATGTCCTCCTGTGAGCTCCTCCTAGCTCTGCAATCACCTTCCTCTGAGAGTCCCCATGTGTCAATCAGCGTGACGATCATGTTTGCCACCATCCCAGTTTTTAATTTGAGATAGCCTGGAGCCAGAGAGAGGCATTTACTCCATCATTGATCATCATCCGTCACTCAGTCTCTCATGTTAATGGTCAACTAACAATAATAAATACATGGGCTTTTCTTAAGAGAAAGACTGCAGACTCAAATACAGACAGCAAAGAAGATTATTTAAAAAATGAACAGAAACATCGAACAAAAACAGAAGCTGACCATCTATTAAACATGAGGAGGAATCCCATACGCTTTCATCCCATGCTTCTCCTGGATAATGGCTAAAATCCTCCTCTACAGTATGTGTGATGAATAAATGATGACAGCAGCTTTTCTATAAAACTACCACTGATCAAAAACTAAACTGAGTTCTGTTCAGAAAGAGAACCTTCTCACAAGAACAAAGTCCCTTACTAACAAAAAAAAACCCCTCACCAACTCAGTAACATGTCCACTGTGGAAAAAAGAGCATGTATGCAAATACCCACACATTTACAGTTATTGGGGGGTTGTTTTCTCTCATCACAGCATCTTTTTCTGCCTTGGAGTGTTTCACGAAAGGAGAAGATTACAGGGCAGGAGGTGAGAGTGGGTTTGATAGCAAAGTTTTAATTATGACTTACACAGCAACCTCCTCTTAAACGATCACACACACACACACTATTATCTAGTGGAGGAGGAGGGAGGGAGCAATGGCTGGGGAGGCAAGTGTGTACACAGGGTCGCAAAGTGCAAACACTTGTCGAGTATGAGTAAAAGCCTGCTCACTTCTGCTATCTTTTTTTACACTTCTGATCTTGTCTGGCATTTAAAGCAATAGAAGGAGAGGGGAAGAAAAAGATGAAGTGAAAGCTTTTGGGCGTACACATTTGCAGGCCAAGAATTATACCACAGCCCAATGGGCAATGCCATAGATGCCACCGGACTGTGGCCGAAATGCCCCATCTAAAATTAACTGCCCACATGGCCAGTTTGGCATGCCCCGTTTTAAACTGGCTATTGTGCCCTTAAAGCTATACTATGTAACATTTCGCCATTAAAATGTGTAAAAGCATGAGGCATGTTTGTTGAGGTGTGTGCTTTCCTAATGTTTCCAAGGATGTTCAAATGCATTAATTAGGGAATTTAGGGATTTCACCATCTACAATCCAGAAGATCATTAAAATAGTCAGAGAATCTGACTCTTAATGATCTTCTCCTCTTGCTCCTTAGTGCTGAGAAATCTCAACATTTTAAGGAGCAAGATGGAAGGCCAACATTGAATGCCTTTTAGTTTTGATCCCTCAAACAGCACTGCATTAAGAACTGACACGCATGTATAAAGGATATTACACAGGCTTGGGAAACACTTGTGAAAACCGTTAAACACAGTAAACTCAGTTTGTCACGTCTACAAATCCAAGTTAAGACCCTACCATGTAAAGTAAAAGCCATATATCAACAACATCAACAAATAATGCCGACTTCTCTGGGCTCAAGCTCATCTGAGATGGTCTAACGCAAAGTGTAAAAGTGTGCCGTGGCCCGAAGAGTCCACGTTTCAGAAATTGTGACCCCTGGGCTAAAAAGAAAAAGGACCATTCTGGTTGTTAGCAGCCTCAAAGATCAAAAGCCAGCATCTGTGCTGGTATGGGGGCATGTCAGTGCCCATGGCATCATGGGTAACTATGAGAAAAAGACACGCACATCCCCGAAGCCCAATGGGTTGGGTGCTGGATCACAAAATATAAAAGCTTAAAAAGAGAAAACAAGATCCGCACACCAAAAGAGCTCCCGTATGAAAACTGCTACTTCCTCAGACAGCTACTGCAGCAGTAGCACTCTGAGGAAGAATCAAGCAAGAATGAGAAAGAATTTCATTTTCAAAACTTCAATAATTAGTGTCCTTAGTTCCTAAACTCTTACTGAATGTTGTCGAATGAAAAGATGATGTATCACAGTGGTAAACATGCCCCTGTTCGAACGTGTTGGTGGCAAATTCAGAGCATATATTTAAAAAAAATTAAGTTTGTCAGTTTGAACATTATCTAAATAATACCTTGTCTTTGTACTGCACATAGGTCGAAAAGAACTTGCAACTAATTGCATTATTTTATTTCCATTTTACACAACATACATACATAGCAAACTTTTTTTGAAATCAGGGTTAGAAACAAACTCTGCATGCATGTTTTAAATTTAACCAGGATGTTTCTGCATGGTATTAGTGAACCACAAACGTTCATAGAGTTTAAAACTTGCTGTGAGGTCGGAGGCCTGCACTACAAAGTAGGATTTGTGGTTAGTGAGGTAACTTTCAGGACTAACTCTGGGTATTCTGTACTGCAACTTTCACTTCCCACCGAGGTACAACTCCATGGTAACTTACGCTGAACACCTAACCTTCTCCAGAGCAGGTTACGTTAAAGATACAAGCTTATATGGATAAAGCACCACCTACTGATCAGTCAAATCACTTTATTAAACAGCACTGGGCATCACCAAGATCCTGTAGAGCTCTGTGCGCAGTGCATGGAAGAGGGAAAAGTCCTGTTTAATTGTGTATTTATATATTGTATTTATATATTTATATACTGATTTCATCCTACGACACAGACTGATTTAAGGACTAAAGCCTTGTACTTGTTGTACTTATAAATGCATGAAAATAAGCCTACCTACTGCTTTGAATTGTTTTAATATTTACTTTTTATCAGTAAATGTATTAAATTATATATTTCTCTCCCAAGTTGGACAGTGCTGGCTGCAACTTAAACAACAACAACAACTTAAATCTTTATGGATTACTGATGCCACATTGACAGGAAGAATGTCAATATATTACGCCTTTTATCTTTTTGTTTTTACGGACACGTAATGAATTGTTAATATGTCATATTTCTTAAAGGGAGCCTGGAATAATATTTTTCAAACAGCTAATACTGCGTGTATATGTTTTTTTACATTTTATCAGCAGAGGACCACAGAAACATCGGACACCTGCTTAAATATAGACACTGACTGTAGTTAGTTAATGGTTTGATTAACGGTTTACAGTCTAATAATGTGTGTTCGTATTGATTACTGACGGTTACTAATCAGAGTAATTATCAGTTAATTGTACTAATTCTGTTTTGCTGTCATACAATATAATAATCATTTATTATTACTGGGTCATTGGTTTTACTCTTTAAGACCTACATGTTGGTTATGATGCCCTAATAAATTTGTATCAAAGCCTAAAGTGGCCTTGCCCTAAAAATGCCTTAACTCTGGACCAGCATTTGAGTTTAAATGAGGGGACAGAATCTCAAAAAAAAAAGCTGATGAAGGACAGCTCAGGGAATCTGGGCAAACATGCAGTCTAAAATGCCAGCTCTGTTGTGCTGAATTCTACTCTAATCTTGTGTGTGTGAGAGAGCATATTTTATACCAGTCTAATCCTATATGTTTGTCCAGACACAAGCTTACGATCACCACAAACACTTCCACAGCATTAGGAGTTTTTCAGGAACCCAGCACAAAATGGCTTAATCTTGCACATTTTTACATCAAAATACAAATTTCCATGTGTCTTGCATGCCCCGCCTGCTTCATCACCCACTGTTTTTCCAATCACGCCTGTGAGGCTTGCAAATCACATCCAGAGCAGGAGGGACTGTCTCCATTTACTGAGCGGTGGTTTCCTTGCATTCACTGTGGCTGGCAGGGATACACTGTCTAGACAATACGTACAGGAGATGCTGAACAAAGACTTGATGGGGAAAAGGCACAATTGTGTACACCTCCACAGCAGATGAGAGAGTGTTGCCACAGACTCTCCGAGGGTTTCAGAGCATCCAGAGGCCCACTGTTGGTGCTTATTTATAGTAAGTCTATAGGGGATTCTGCTTTGTTTTGGTATGAATGGGGTCTCTTGAATGGGAAGGCGATGAGAGGATATGCATATATGAACACAGGCACACATGCAAATAAAAAAAACTGGGGACTTTTCCGTATAACACAATAGTTTGGGTTTTTTTCACATTAAAATACTGGGCCAAAGCTTCAGACAGAGAGAGAATGAATATGTAAAGCAGCAGAGTCAAGCACAAATATAAACTATGCACTTACAGAACTGGAGGCTCAGACTGATGATGGCCAGCGCAGCCCCGCCCACCACCACCAGGAGGAGGAAGCGGTTACGAGCCAGCATCTTATCATGCGATTGGTCCACGTCCCTCTCCGTCAGCCATCCAGGCCATGGCCCACCCCTGCAGTCTGGAAACAAGTGAGTGAGTTAATAAGAATGTATATAATGTGACAAAAATGTTAGATTCTGCTTTTTTCCCCATTTTAAAGGAAACAAATAATTGAAAAAAAATATTAATTATGACAATACTCTTTGATAGTATTCGATGCAGACATTGCTCCCACACACAGGGGTTTTCAAAGTCTGACAGATTTGATCTGAGTTATGAGAAAAAACAGAGGAGGAGGAATACATTCTATATACTCCAACCTGATTAAAAGTCTGAAGTTTTCAAATAAGTTCCAAAATGGAAACTGAAAGGGATATACTGATCTCATCTGTCAGATTGGTACTGATGCAGATGTAATGACCTTATTTTTATTTTTATTTTTTTTTATAGTTACGTTTTTGCCTTTATTGGACAGGACAGCTGAAGAGCAGACGAGACAGTGGGTAGAGAGAGGGGGAATGACATGCAGCAAAAGGCTGCAGGCAGGAGTCAAACAGCAGGCACACCCCCACACACAGGGGTTTTCAAAGTCTAATCTAATAATAATAATACACTAAGAAACTTTGAGCAACTGAAGTTGACAAACGCTGGTGGAGGAGCTACATTGTTTAGCAAGTCTGTTTTTCTCAGAGAAAGAGACAGAGCCAAACATAGGCGTGACTCTCAAAACTCTTTTTACTTTTCTTTTCTTTTAACTTTGGAGCCCTGGAGCTATGTAGTAGTGACAGAGATGCCTGACAGTACAGGAAACAGGAAGTGTTTACCTTTTGAGATAAAGGCCATTAACTGTAAATGACTTCTGGTCTGCCTTCCTCAATGTGTCTTCACTAGGCAACATTAGTAGTTAATTTCCTACATGTCCCACAACATCTTGTGCAACGTGAAAGAGACAGCAATATTTAATTTTTTGATCATACTAAAAACATCAAGGGTACAAGGTTTGTGCAAAGTTGTAAACCAAAAAGACAAACAATCTGCATCCTCAACCACTATGAATGTCTCGTCATGACAAACTATCAAAGGAAAAGGTGATAACTCAACAACTCACTTTCTTTCTTAGATTTCCAGGGTCACACATGTATAGCACTGTGATATTGAACGTGAATTGGACTAAAACGTTTAGTTCTGCATCCACATTAAAAAGTCAGATTTACCTATCCTCTTAAGACAGACAAATGCCTTAGGAAAGTCAAAACAAACATGTTAACAAAACATATAAAGATCCTAGGACATTCAAAATGGATGTGTTAACGGGGAATTTCCTGCCGTCTTAAAGGGACACCCTAGATCAAAAGAACATATTTCTCCTCTTACCTGCAGTGCTCTTCATTCATCTAGATAGTTTTGGTGTGAGCTGCTGAGTTTTCAAAATATTAGCTGTAGCAATGTCTGCCTTCTTTTAATATAATGGAACTAAACGACACTCAGCTTGTGGCGCTTGAAGTGCCAAAAAGTATCTTTGAAAAACTCTGCAGCAATGCCTGTTTTCAGAAATCATGAGCTGGTTACTCGAGATAATTCACAGACCTAGTTGTGAACAGTTTCATGTTGGAATTATTTTCTTTCTAGTGACAATAAATTAGTTCCGGTAGATTCTACCATAGAAAGAAAATAGTTCCTAGATGAAGCTGCACACAGTAAGGTCTGTGGCTTATCTAACAGGGTCATGATTTCTGGAAAGACTCAATGGTGCTGAATTTCTCAGGTGTATTTTCTTTTTTGGTTCATGGAGCACAACAAGCCAACTGCCATTTAGTCCCATTACATTCAAGAGAAAGCTGACATCTCTGCGGCCAATATCTCCAAAACTCTGCAACTCACAACAAAACAATCTAGATGGATGAATAGCATTACAGGTAAGAAGGAAAATATGTGTTTTTGATTTTGAGGTGAACTGTCTCTTTAAGTAATAAAAATGTGACTTACTGTGGACACAGAACTAGCTGTTTTAATCTGATACACTGTACTGTGTACCACTCTCTACCATAAACACAGCATTTACACGTATCTGTGTTGTGCGATGGCAGAGAGTTGGAAACCAAGCAAAAAAAAAACTGCAGTAAGTGTAGCCCTACACAACAAACCCTACCATTAGACGGTCTAAAAATACTCCCAGTCTGGAGTGTCAAGCCTACGTCTAACCAAGGTAGTTACAGTAAAACGATGCTTCAGGCAGAACTGGATGAGCAAATATTCCCTGCTGACCCATTTCACTGCCTGCGCATACAACTTGTAGCTTCAGGATGCGCCACACCAAACTCCAAGCAAAATTCTGTCAATTTAATGCTGTTATTTCTTAAAGGTAGCGATCTGTCCAACATCAAACGTATGTTTGATGTTGTCATCTGCCAGACTGTTTGCTATCGCCTTATAGGGTGGAGGAGCTTTGGTGTGTCCAACTCTTTTCTGACGAGACGGTTCTTTTCCATATGCTTTTTAATGCTGAATTCAAGCGAGGAGTCTAACAATTAAACACTTAATCTGATAACGTTATATCCGTTTGTCAAAAAAAAGTGGCGCTAACCTAACTGCAAGAAAACTGACCACTTCTTGTCAAGATAACGGCACTTATTTTACCGTTGGTGGAGAGCAGTGTCTGGTTACGACGCTGCTAGTTAACGTTAACTAACGCTAGTTAGCTAACAGTTAGCTAGCCCAGCACATTCATTAATCTTGTATTTTAGCTAAACAATCCCACTAACTGGCTTAAATGGAGAATGATGCAGATGGAGCCATGTACGTTACTGTGGACTTCTCCAAACTTTATTTCTCGCTACTTGTTGCTTTCATATGCAGGACTCGAGACAATGTTACCGTACTGATGATGTGTAGCTTTGTGTTGCCATTCATCGAGCGAGCAACCGAGCCAAGACGTTATAATGCCACTTAAACAATCGTAACGTTACTCGTTGCAGAAGACTACCAACAAACACTAAATACATATCCCTAATCGCCGCGGATGCTCCATAAAACAGCACTTCTGTCATCTTTCTTACCTGCAGGAACTGAGTTCGTGTCTCAGGGACACAGACAGACGGGTAAAGCACTTGAATCCAGCGCTTCGGGTTCCCCAGCACGACCGACTGCCGACACAGCGGCACAGAGCGGCGGCAAGTCTCACACAATATACAGTAGTACTTCCTGCGAAGACTTTCAAAATAAAGCTGCTACATTCCTACGCTGCTACGTTTTGCGTATTACATAATGGGATGCAGAGTGTGTAATGTTGTCAGAGTTGGCCTTTTAAATATTTCTTAAAATGTATTTGAAGAGTAAAGCAATTATACTAGTACTATACCATACAACTAATAAAAACAAAGTATAAACTCCCTTCACAGGATCACTTAATAATGAAGTTAAAAGGGGAGACTGGGGGCTGTTGTAAATCTTTCTCTCAATTTCTCAGACTATTTAGACTAGATCAACCGAATTTTAATATATTAAACTTACATCCGTCTGCTAATTGTCTATACCATTTAGAGATTTAAAAAACGTTTCCGTTTCAATAAATGCAGCAGCAGATGTTGAATGTGTCCTCTGTCAGAGGGACAAGCTGAGCATATGCTGTTGTATCATCACTGTAGGATGTTGCTTATAGGAGAAATCAGACTTGTTGCTACCATCCCCCATTGCAACCATCCCCAGTTTACTCTAATCAGTATGACATCATTAACAAATGTCAAACTGATAGGTTATTATGTTATTTTACTGTTAATAAACAATAAAATTATAATATATAATGATTATAAAGTATTAGCAATGATTTAATTCATATTATGCTATCATTAGTTTGGGTAATATAAATAAAAAATAAGATTTTATATCATAGCCAACAGGAGACAATAGCAATTAAATTCTGATTACATTTGTAAACTATTTTATGATTGGACACAACAAAAACATCTCAAACAATGCCATTATAACATTACTAACAATTCAGTGATATTAATAATTATCATTTCAATGTTTGTTAACATTGAAATACCTAATAACTAAAGTTTAATTAATTATCAAGTTACTATGTATTAATAATGGTTATTAGAACTTATCAGAATGTGATGTCCTAATCCTCCCTCATTGTCAAACAATAATAATCATGAGTTATACCTGATAAACATTTCTGAGAGTATCAAATCATCTGAAAATGAATGCAAACCATATCAATCACCAAGGCTAACTCAATCCACTGGGGCAGTTGAGGACGATTCTCAGTGTTACCTGTTAGAAATGTGCACACTGTTATGAGAAGTCTAACAGATGTAAGATATTCCAGGTTTTGTTGTGAGAACAGACGCACATCAGAGCCAACATTATTTTATTTTGAAAGCAAAATATATTATTTTCCGGTACTACTTTAGTTTTCTCTGTTTAACTTTACAGTTGTGGAAAAGTGGGTCTAGCTGGGTGGTTTGTGGACAGACAGCTGAGCCAAAATCCCAACCTCACTGCCCCATCTACTGGACCAGCGACAGCAATGCACATGTTGCCTTCAGGGCCTCCTCCCTCTAACTGCAGTAGAGGTGGTCTATTGAAACGCTTTTGTAAATGAGAACAAAATGGACTTTTAAACACCAATATTTTTAGTGAATGTGATTTTATAATTAAGCGATTGCAAACCATAATGCTAACAATTTACATCCAATTTTAATTCTGTTTTTTTGTCTTCTGGATGGAGTATGACATAAAAAGCAATTAAAATAGGGCAAACACAAGTGTTACAGATGACATTAATTGATGTTCTGTTCCATTCAGGTCAAACAAAGTCAAGGTGCTGCTATAAATGTTGGCTTGCTGAAAGGCTCTGCTACATTAATGAAACAGGACCGTAATTAGTATCATTGGTAACACGTGTGTTTACCAAAGTATTTTATATCAATATGGCTGCCGTGAAAAAAGTCTATTATGCTAAGGACCTTAAGACCCTTTCTCTCCATCAATTAGCTTGCAAGCAAATTCTGCCTTTAAGCAAATCCTGACAGTCCGTTTCATCGATGTTGCTGCCAGCCATTTATCACAGTCAGCAACAGTCTCTTGTGCTTGAACATCTCTGTGAATCTCTGCACTCACGAAGTTAATGATGACTTTTAGTACTGCAAATAGTCTAAGTGTAGGGGAACTAGACTTAAGACCAATTATACCGACAGTAGGCTATATTATGTGTATTCTCCTTCATCCCCCTGACGTAACACTGTAAAGGTTTGGCAGGAAAGACAAGTTATTGGCACCTAGGCTATTTTTTTTTTTTTTTTTTTTTTTTTTTTTTTTTTTTTTTTTTTTGTT
>JAJHUR010118938.1:1402-47308 GCA_027495735.1 Lutjanus campechanus
GGGCCGAGTCGCGCGGGGAGGCTTGGCCCCCGTTCATAACTGCTTGCAGTTCTAGTTTTATCCATTTTTGCTTTTTTGTTATCGTAAGCCATCCACTGTCAATCCCATGATACCTTGGGTTGAGTCTGTCAACCAATCAGAGGTTGTGTTCCTGACGGGGTATGCTCTGATCTTGAACATATTGTGCAGTGGAATAATGAGTTGAACTTACAAAAGAAATTAACTGACATGTGGTTACCGTCACAGCTGTACTTCCACTGCATATACTTTCCTGGTTTAACCTCTGTCCTTGAATGCCTGATTTACCAATGTTACACTTGGGTTCACTGCAAACTCTCTAGGCATCCGTCTTTGGGCTGAGCAGTTATATATCGTTTGTTACAGGCTAAATGTGATATTTTTCCTGCTAAAATGTATTATGCTAATTAATGTAATCAGTAGCAGGACTGTCTATCATATTGAGTGGTGAGAGATGTCTAAATTCGAGAAGTCGGTTCTAGACGAAGTTTCAGTGCAACATGTTCCAGGTCCCTCCTGTTGAGTGAGCGGATGTCTTGTTTCGGTCCAATGGACCAGTCAGTGTCATGTTCAGGATTAAATTCATAATTAGACATGATGAGGTCTCAAAGTACTGTAATCCCCATCAGTGAAAGCTTGAGTAGTCATTGAATCATGTGTGTTTGTTTTAGGCTCAGTGGGAAATGGCGCTGGAGTGTTCCAATAATGTTATTTCTGAGATTAGTTTGTCGCCTCTTGACAAGCAAATATTATCTGTCAAGGTTCATTATGAATATCAGCTTCTTAAAGACGAGCAGCTAATAAAACCAGTTAACATGGTAATCATGTTTGTCTTCTAGAAGTCAACGTTCATGTGTGACTTGAGAAACCAAATCCTCAGATGTCTGCAATGTTCAAAGACTTGACATGTCCAAGTGTGTTTTGTGTGGTCTCTTTAGATTGATTAAATTGATTTATCAGTGACAGGAATAAGTAATAAATAAATAACGAGAAGTGGAGAAAGTCAGACAGATAGAGAGAAAAGGAATGAGGGAATTGGTAGATAGATTTTTTTTTGTCTGGATATGAACAAGATACCTCTTCTTCAGAAAGAAGCATTCGATCTAGTTGGTGAAAAAGAATAAAGAACAAGACATACAAGAATAAAGATCAGTAGACAGAGAAAGAGCTTAAATGAACTACATACAGGTCTTTTTTCCCAGTGTCACACACTAGATCATCTGAGCCTTTGACTGACTTTCTACAATCCCATGAAAGTCGATGTATCTGATTTTCCTTGTGAGTTGATGGTGTTTATGGAGCCATCATCATTTCAAGACATTTACAACATGATCTAATATGATTATGAATCAGACAATTCAATAAATGATTAAAGTACAAAAAAAACTTTGTGGGTTAACTCAGTTTGATGGATTGTACGTTTTCTGGATGGAGCACTCATGGAGTACACATCAAATGTGTCTGCTACATATTATCTCCCAAAGTTTTGTGAGTGCATATTTCTTTCGGCAGCTTGTCAGCTCACCACTAAAGTCTGGTTGTGAAGTGACAACTTATCTTACAGCATTTTGGTGAGGTTTGAGGAAACAAAATAAGGTTATAGTTAAATAATAAATATCAGCTTTAACTACAAGTATAAGACATGTTGCAAAGGCTAGGCTGCAGAGTAGAAGGAAAACATACTGCTCAAAAAAAAAATTAGGGGAACACATCTTCATTGCGTAATTTATCAAGAACAGAATGACGTAAGAACGGTCAACGGAAGCCAAAATCATTAACCAACTGAGGGCAAGATGCAAAATCACAGCGAAAATCATAGTGAAAAACTGAATTCACAAACGGTTCCAATTTATGTGAATTTCATCACCACACATCATAATGTTGCTCAGTAGTGTGTACAGTCCCCACGTGCCTGTCCCGACAACATTTGGGCATGCTTTTGATGAGACGGCGGATGATGTCCTCCCACACCTGGATCAGGGCACCAGGGAGCTCCTGGACATACTGTGGTGCTACTTTGTGGCATCCCTGAGGTTCTCAACTGGATGCAGGTCTGGGGAATGTGAAGGACAGTCAATGGCATCAATGCCTCCATCATCCAGGAAATGCCTACACACTCTGGCCACATGAGGCTGGGCATTGTCCTGCACCAGGAGGAACCCAGGGCCCACTGCACCAGTGTAAGGTCTGACAATGGGTCTGAGGATTTCATCCCAGTACCTAACCCCGCACCCAAAGGCTTGTGTGACCCTCCAAGGATACACCTCCCCAAAACCCTCAATGACCCACCGCCAAACTTGTCATGCTGGATGATGTTGCAGGCAGCATAACATTGACCACAGCGACTCCAGACTCTTTCACGCCTGTCACATGTGCTCATTGTGAACCTGCTCTCATCTGTGAAGAGAACGGGGCACCAGTGGCAAACGTGCCAATTCTGGTGTTCTCTGGCAAATGCCAATCGAGCTGCACAGTGCTAGGCTGAGAGCACAGGCCCCACCAGAGGACGTCAAGCCCTCATGTCACCCTCATGGAGTCTATTTCTGACAGTTTGGTCAGAAACATGCACACGAGTAGCCAGCTGGAGGTCACTTGTAGGGCCCTGGCAGTGCTTCTCCTATTCCTCCTCGCACAAAGGAGCAAGTACTGGTCCTGCTGCTGAGTTGTTGCTCTTCTATGGCCCTGTCTAAATCTCCTTGTGTAATGGCCTGTCTCCTGGTATCTCCTCTACGGTCTTGAAACTGTTCTGGGAGACAGCAAACCTTGCGTTGGCTCACAGCTGGACTGTGTGTGCAACCTGAATGGGCTGCAGGTACTGCCTCATGCTACCAGTAGTGACAATGCAAAACTAGAGAAAAATTAGTCATGAAGGATAAGGAGAGAGAAATGGCCTGTGGCCACCACCCGCAAAAACATTCCCTTTTGAGGGGTTAACTTGCTGTTGCCTCTCCTGTCCACCTGTTGTCATTTGCACCAAAGCAGGTGAAACTGATTCACAATCACTTACACTTCATAACTGGACAGATCGATATCCAAAAAGTTTACTGACTTAGTGTTACAATGTGATGATTTTGTGTTCCTTTAATTTTTTTTGAGCCGTGTATTTCCACCACTGCATTTCACACCACTTCCTGCATGGTGCTAAAAGTTTTTCCTGAATGTCAACTGCAAATGCATAATAGTTTAGAGCTTCAACAATTAACTGAGTAGTCAATTATTAATCTAATATTATTATTAACTATTAAACTAATCAGCAACTTTTTTGATAATTAATTGATCATTTTGAGTCAGTTTTAAAAGTCTCTGATTTGACCTTCTTAAATATGAATATTTTCTGATTCCTTGACTCCTCTGCTACTCCTGCTTACTCCTGATGGTAAACTGAGTATCTTTGAGTTGTGGACAAAAAAAAAGACATTTGAGGACATCATCTTGGGCTTTGGGAAATGCTTATCAACATTTTTCATAACTTTCTGACATTTTATGGACCAAACAACCAATTTGATACGATTGATCCTAGAATAGTAATACAAATCTCAATTAGACAGAAAAAAGGCAATGAATACACTCTCTGAAAGAGCTGTAGTAGTCAGTGTAACATACACAAACCTGTTGGGACTTGTGTCTTAACTGAGAAGATCATTTCATTCTCTACTTCAAACATGTGGCACCAAGAGATAAAGTCCAGTTGTTATCAGTGTTCTCCACCTTAGTCTGTCTGTTCCCCCAACCCCATTCACATCCGAAACAACTCAAGAGAAACAAATGTGTTCGATAAAACTTTTTACTTTTTAGGTCTGCATGTTAAACTACATCATTAGAACATTATTAGGGATACATCATTAACACACTAAATCATTTCAGTTTTCATGAATTCCCCCTGCCTCTGCCTCTCTGTAAGTGGTAAATTTCCAATCAATCCACAGCTTGCTTGCACATTTGCAGGAAATGCTGCCTTCACTAGAGGCCTACTATAGGTGTGAAAATGCAAAGTCTCTTGGCAGCAAGATTACCAGTGTTCCTGTTGAGTCAGCTGAGCTGCTGGAAAGTTACCGAACCAACAGTTATGAAGAGAAGGAAGCAACTTCTTTTGCAGGGTTTGCTGTTGAAGACAAGACCTGTCCACGACAGCAGCAGGTGGTTAATGTGTCTCTGATGAGTTTAATTTCGTAGCCCGCTCAGCTGTCTCAGTCTGTCAGTCCACATGGCTATGCTAATGCTCACTTGTTAGTCTACCAATGATATGCCTTACTTATACCAGATGCTTGACAGATCACATCAAAGATACACTGCTGACTGCGTCCAATCTGTGTTGTTTTATTGTTATCCCGCCACATCTTAACAGAATGTGTTGAGCCGATGTAGGAGACTGAGGCAACAGTATGGCATTTCTCCATTATCTGTGTCAGAGGCTGCTTTTGAGAGGTCAAGAGGACATCATGTACTTGGCTGCTTTCTTTTCACCACCAAGATATACACAAAAAGAAGCGCCACAAAAACAGGTCCATATATGCTGGGAACCCAGTGACATCCCTCCAAATATCACATTCATTTATCAGATCAGTTGTCTTATATGATTATTGATCCAAACATGTCGACTGAATTAGCCTAGCTACAAACTGTCAAAAGGCTTTGTGCCATTTCAAAGATGTCAGTGAAATAATGACATGAAATCTATTATCGGACCAAAAATGTCCCTGCATTAAAACGCCACCGGGGGGTTCACTAGTGCGAGCATTGTTTAATGTAGTGATGAGACAATGAAATATGATCCAGGAAATCCGGTTGGAGTAACAGATTGATGTGTTCAAAGGCTTTGCAGATGCCAAAACTCTGCACAACAGTTTGCAACAGTCACAGAGAGGATTTTGCAGTTCTGGAAAGGGGAAGTTACTCTTTTATCTTTACATTACAACACTAATACAACATTCATGTTATAAAGCAATCTTGCATTTGACTGACCAAAGCAGCACCTTGCCAGATAACAAAACATTGGATTGAAGCAAAAGTTGAGTCTGATTCAACTTGAGTCACTTGACCTATCGCAAATTTGCAGACTTGAGACTTGCTTGACTCATGTTTCTGAAAGAGTTGACTTGACTTTGACTTGGCATTCTTGACAGATGACTTGAATAGCCTTCATATTTTTATTAAATATTTGCATTTTTCTAGATATTGACAGGAGTTACATTTTGTTTTTGAAACATAACTAAACTATTTCTCTGCATATGCAAACCTGGCAACCTACTGGGAATAATATTTTTCTCAAAATGACATGTTTTCTATCCCAGGAGCAGAAGCACACTTTAAGGTAAAACAAGGAGAAATTTGGGTTCTGGGAAATCTGACCTGGCTGCTTTAGTGTAGGGATATTATTTTGTGGTAATGACTAAGGCAAAAGAATATCATTTATGTTAATCAACATTAGAATGAATATAACCTAAACTGGGAATCAGCTTGAACTTCGCTACAGCTGTGAGGATGAAATGCAAAGTTTACTGTCTTTGATTTGTCACTGTCTGTCTGAACAGTCACATGGAAGTGATATTTCATAACTCTTCATATTATCAACTAACAAAATTTGTTAAAGCAAGCTGTTTGGTGTTTTCAAAGTCATGATATTAAGTTGAGACAGATTAATTCAGTTAGCGTCGGAGGCGACTGCTGCAACACAGCAGAGAGCTGGCACCGTGCGCCTTGCAATGATATCAATAACCACTGCTAATACAGTCAATTATCACTTAAACTTAAAAAGCAAAGCTGTAAAAAAAAAAATCTCTCTATCATTTGGTGTGAGTTTTCAGATGTATTCCTCAGGGGATTTTGTCTGTCTTCATATACGTCTGCTTTATGGGTGCATTTTGCCACATCCAGCTGTTGAGGGTATCTCTGTCATCTGCTGCCATGTCTTTCAGTATTTAACACCATAGTGTTTTGGATTAAGTATAAGTATTGCAACAAAAAGCTCAATTGCATCCATTGTTCAGAGTGCACGCAAAGCCTCATACAGTAGACCTGCCAAGTATTGTAAAAACCATCAATTAATTAACTCGCAGCGGCGCATGCGAGAGAGAGTGCTCAGGACAAGTGCCAAGACAGAGCGTGTGAATATGGACAGACATGTCAACGTGATATAAAAACTTCCTTTGATCATGAAGCCTGATGTGTGTCTATAATGCTGTGGTGTATCAGTGATGTGTATGAAATACACTGCAGGGTGGAGTCTGTTGACAGTGCAAAACAGACAGATAGATTCGTGTTATTTGCTCATCTGCTATGAAACCTGTGTATCTATGGAAACCCATTTCCTCCAATATGATGGAAAAAGAGGATCCATTAAGTCATTATAATGAGAAACTTTATCGAAATAATGAGTTCCAATCTAAAAGAATAATTTAGCATATCAAAATATTTAATTAGTTAAAAAAAATCACTTTGTATCTTAAAATAATGAGAAACATTTTCAAGATGACGTACATACAAGTCATTATTTTGAGGTACTATCATTATTTTCTTAGAGTTTATCATTATTCTAATAGACTAACTCAATATTTTGAAACAGGGAAGACCTGGGACAGTTGTAACATTTTTTATATTTTTGTTAATAGCTCACAGACTACCTGAAATACAGAAGTCATCTTTTGATGAGAAACATGTATGTGCACTAATTAATGACACAATTGGTATATTTTTACCATTAAGGACAAGACTGTAATATTAAATGTCATGCAATGTCTTCCCCCCTTATTGGGGGCAATGGCTGGGGGCAGTTTCAACAGTGAAAAAATAAGTTATATTAACCCACTGTATCTCAACTAAAAGCACACCTCAAGGTAATCACATGACTGTTGTAGTATCCAATAATGTTACTTCAGATTTTATTTGTATATAGTGCAAATTATTTTTCATTCAACGCAAAAGTCGCTTTCTATTTTTGCAGATGACTGACCAACAATTCTAAAAGTAATTAATTTTAATTGAGTTAAACGTAATTTCACATTTAGATTTAGTGAAATCTTTTCTTTTTCTAACAGAAAAGAATGTCAACACAGACAAACATGGTGCTTAGATTGCTTAATTATATTGGTGTGTCTGCTATCATGGTTTATATTTGATCTAGACTTTGAGAAGTAGAGAACATTTTCAACACACACATTTGTACTGAAGTAAAATACTTGAGTGAATATACTTAGTTAAATTCCACCACGGCTCCAATGTACAACTCTTAGGATCCTCTCGCTCCATTTTTGTTCATATTGGAATCTTGTTAGTGCCACAAAATGTCACATATCAGTAAGATTTACAAGTTGTCAGCAGGCTTCAGCAGTTTTTGTTAATGTTGAAAATAAAAGGACTTTTCTTGACCGATGTCTTTTAACTGATTTCAATGTGGAAACTGGGGGATCATCAGAATTTCATGTAATCGGAGACTTGAAGGTCAAGACTTGAGACTTGCTTGTTTGATTATTGTACATGAAAAATGTAAAAAGTCAAAATAATCTCAGTTTCTGTGAAGATGAACACAGATTGTGAGAGTATAAATGAAAGTTTATATAATAATTAGTGTAGCTCATTTGCCCAAACAAATATTTCTGTACTGTATGTAACTTTGTTGTTTTAAAATTAGTTACAGCTGCAAGGTAATAGATTACAGGTTTGACTAAGTCCCTCTCGAATAACCCAGTGGTGATGTGAGTTACCTAACTTTGCAGATGTAACACACATATGTGAGCTCTGCAGTAAAAACACAGTGGTTTTCTCTCTGGAAGCTCCCATGTTGCCTCATCATTCATCAGAATCTCAGACAAGACTAACAATCAAAACCAACAATCAAAACCACTGTACAAACAAAAGTGACATGTTTGTTTGTTGTGTATAGAGTTCATGACCTGTAGTGCGGTGATGGTTGTTAATACTTTTCTCTTTTATTAGTCATTAATCATCTCTTTAGGAAACATGTGGCCTCAGTAAGGTCGGCATCCAAAACATCAAAGATATTTGTGTTTTGTTGCCTCCATATGAGGGAGTTGGCTTCAGCAGAAACTTCTTTTACACATTGCAAAATGGGTGTTGTGGACTTTGAGAAATAAAGACAGTCAACCCCAGACAGAAGACATTTATGCCATTTTGTTGCCTCCATATGAGCGACTTGGCCAAAGTAGACACATGCAGATAGCGATGACAGAGGAGTCAACATGCCAATTGCACTGGCCACCATATGAAAAAGACCCTTTGAAATTCACAAAGATGTGTCAGAGTTCCAGATACTGTATGTCACTGTCATATATGTAAGAGAACGTGCAAATCTGTGACAGCTCAGTGTTCTAACATTGCTCCGATAGCTTGATATATATTATCATTTGTTACATGTGGTCAAAAGAAAGATAATCCATAAAGTGTTACTTTAAAGAATAAGGCTGGTGATATTATATAATAATCCCACGAAAAGACGCAAACCGACAACCGTCACTCAAAGTTTTCTGCCTTTAAAAACCTGTCTGTGACACACTGTACCATTCATAAATCTTTAAAAACAGGTCCAGATATATAGAATAAGCAATTTTTATTTCTTCTTGTGGCACGGCTCTGTAGGGATGGTGACATCAGTCTGTGGGTTGGTTGTCCACTGCTTTGGTCCTAAAATGTCTAAACAACCGTTGGATGCCTTGAAATTTGGTTCACACATTCATTTTACCCTAAAGATCAATTGTAATCACTTTGGTGACTGCTTCACTTTTTATCCAGAACCATCATCAAGTAAAATTTCAATTTGTCCAACAACACTTAACTGTAGCTATCGTTGGCTATTTACCCCAGTTAGCCATGCAGCTAGCAGTCCTAGGACTCTGCCCAGACAGAGAACTTGGAGCACCAGAGTAGTTTTGGTGTTTGCACCGTTGGCACAAGAGCTTTGGACCACTGGGAGGAGGAGGAGGTTAAAAGGTTCTATATATGGGAATTTGAACATTAATATAGCAGCAAAGAACTACTTGCTATGGTAAGATATAGTGGAGTAATGGCATCCTAAGCAGACAATGAAGTCACACTCCATCTGTGTGCATTTTAGTGACTGGCTAGAGTAGGCATGGCAGATAACTAACTGTCACCAATACTATCAATTTGTTCTGCAAATGCTCCAATCACTAGATGTTGCTGAATTTTATATATAGCGCCTTTAATTAAGTTAATTATGCTTTAAAGCAACAGGACTGCTAGCCGCACCACTAACTGAGCTAATGGAAAGGCAGCTACAGCAAAGGCAAAGGCAGCACGTAAACCGATCTGTCCATCAGAAAATTAAGAAGCATCATCAAACATCAGAAACACCAGAAAATACAGAGAGTTGAGGGAGAGCAGTGGTAGGAGATTAGCAAGAAAACAAGAAAATATTTTCTTTGTAAAATATGATTAAATTTGATTCATATCAGTGAATAAAGTTGTAAAGTAGTCTTTTGTACCATAATCAGTGAGGCCTGGCTCCCAGAAACACTTTGCTAAGGTGGAGTTGTTTTTTCAAACCTGATTCTTGCCTCGTTTGTGAACTGAATAAAGAGTAGATTTATTAAGTTCAGGTTAAAAAGTAAAATTACTGCCTTGCAGTTGTATGACGCTAGTGACAGGAAAGGAGGAGAGAGAGTGGGGGGGATGACACGCACCAAAGGGCCACAAGTGGGAGGAGAACCCACAGCCGCTGCTGAGGACTCACAGCCTCAGTGCATGGGGTGAACGCTCTACCAACTGAGATACCAGGCTACCAAGAGGTGAAGACTCTGAAGGAATTCAATAAAAGGTATTTAGTGTATTTTTTGGCAAAATGGAAGGTATTACTATATTGACATGCATGATTACAGTGAATAATTTCCAGTGAGAAACATGCTGTCTTCACAGAGACTATTATTACAGAGGAATACAGAGGACTGGTAGAGAGATTCAAGTGTTTTTGTAGAATATTACGAGGTCACAGTGAAGTTGACCTCTTCATCATTTTATCCTATGAGACAATTTGTCATAATTAGCGTATGAATTCTTGAAATATGGTCAAAAACATTTTTTGTGATGTCACAGTGATGCTTGACCACCAAATTTTACTCAATTCATCCTTGAGTCTACAAGTACCAAATTTAAAGACACTCCCTCAAGTTGTTCCGGAGACATCATGGCAGCCTCTCTGCTGCACCGTCAGCTCTGAGGAAAGACCTCGGTGTCCAACCTGCAGAGCAGGTACAGAGATTTTGAGGTGAAACAGACAGAGCAGAGTTATTTGCTTCATCACAGAGTTGGTTGAAGTTGTGTTGCTCAGCCGCTCTCGTTTGTTACAGCTTTTTGTTGCTCTGCTCCATGAACAATTTAACGTTTCTGGGTGATGGTATTCAAGTATTCATGTTTGTCTTACAAATGTAATACAAACATTTGTAAATGGATGAGATACATCTCCCTGTTAACTGCTGATAACTACCCGAGTTCCGCCCTTTTCACTCTGTCAACTTCATGTTAATTGACATTTAGAAAATCCATTTTTGACATTTATGAATCAATCAAGAATCTTCCTTGTCTGCATCGCAATGCATCTAAGAACTGAATATTTCCCCCACCCCTAATGTACGTATGTACAGACAAACACAATCAAAAAAGACAATGCCTCCAGTCACAACTGGTGCTAGTACGAAGACATAAAAACACTTTTCCCTTTTGCAAATGGAAATAATGCACATGTTTATTTGCATTTAGAGCGGAAAACTGAGATCCAATAACAATAAGTTGAATTCTAATGCCAAGTGTGAACTGACGTACATGGAGCTGTTTATTTGTGATTGGACCATCCGAGATGCATTTTAATGCAAGATGTAAGCAGGGCTTCAGATTAATCTTGTGGCTCCTTATGGGGCTTCTGTCCCCCACATTGAGAACCACAAAGATAGAGTACAGCAGGATTTACCTTCAGTCAGGACATGTGGGGGACAACTGCTGTGGAAACCCATGAGTCAAGACATTAGCAGCTACACAAGGGGAAGCCCAGCCGCACTGCCTTCATTACAAGCAACAGACCGTTGTGATGATGAACAGTGATGGTTCCTTTTATGTGAGACCAAGTCTCATGTCTAATGGCCCTATCATTACTGAAGAGTGTAAACAGGAGAAAACACTACATACAGACATGGGATTAGTCCTGGAGTAAGTGTTTGTTGTGGTTTTGAAAACCGCAAGATCATGTGTGTGTTTTATGTGTGTCTGTGCAAGTGTGTCCCATCTCTGGTAGCAGTCCTCCTTCTGACGCCGTAAATGCATTTGTTATTGTGAGCCCCAGCATGGAATCAAAGCGAGTTTGAACACATGATTGCAGGTGTTCATGCTGGCCTTGTAAAAACTTGCAACACAGTTATGACACAGAAGTGACAACTTATATCATCAATCAACCATCACAAAGCACATTTAGACTGAAGGGAGAAGAATTACAGGTGTCAATATCAAAATACATGACTTGTCTACAAAAGACAGAAAAGGTATTTTGATGGTAGAGGTTATTGCAGCTGTACTCACAGCTTAAACTATGCTACATCAGTACAGTAGAACTTTCTAGTGACTTTGTCTGGGGCTAGAGTTCACAAGCAATAGTTATAACATGTTAAAAATATGTATCAACAGTGGAAGTGTAATGTTTGAGATGTTTCTGTGTATGTTTTGACACAATCTAGTGTATTCCTCTAAGTTTTAACTGTTCAAAACACAGAGGCACAGCTCAAAACATTTGTTGCAGTTTCAATAACAGCGTTTCAATTAGAGCTACACTCAAAGTTGTGGTAGGCAGTTTATTTTTGTTGTCATTGGGCAAAAATTTCATAGTAAACTTTTTGGCATATTGTAATTCAAGCTGTCTGTCAGAAAACTAGACTTCTACACCTCCTCTTGGCTCTGCTTTCAGGCTTTGGAAAATCTATCCCATGACGAAAGACTTCACCAAGAGGGCTGTCCTACTGGCCTCTACAAATGCAGATGTGTGTGCACGTCTCTTCGCACCGAGAAAGCTTTATTCAAAGGCAGAAAATCTTTCAACTTGTGATAAATTTCAAACAATTTCTTTGTCTGTAGTGGGGCATAGTACCAAACTCGTGTGTGAACACGGCCTGGCTCCACATGGAGCTCTGGGATCATTATGTTTACTGCCATGGTGCTCGCATCCACGAGTGGCCAAGGGGCATGATGACAAATAGTCAGGAATAGCTATTAAACGGGGACAGTGATGTGTGTGTGGTCTATTAGTCACTCATCCTGCTGTTAGACAGCGTCACAGCTGCCCCTGAAGCTTGGGGCAGCTGTGACACTGTGACACATTTATTCATCCAAACCCCAAAGATATTCAATTTACCATCATATGTAACTAACAAAAGTACTTAATAACCAAGCTACTTTTTTTTGTTGATCGACTGATCGATTAATTGACTAATCGTTGCAGCTCCACAGTAGTTAGGGATATAATGGGGAAGGAATTATAGAAAAAAACTCTGCTACCTTACTGCATTCAACAAAAACTGAGCATCAAACTCTTCACATTTGTCAGAGTAACTGCAGTGTTAGCGGTTCGTGGGTGAAGTTTTAGCTCATGTAATCCAGATGAACATGTCATGAAAATCCACTTTGGGGTTCAAGTATTCTTTGTATCTTAGGGGAAAAAAAGAGCATGTTTCAAACACCTCCTCTAAAGATAAAGAGTCCTCTAAAATAATCTTTCTTGATTGATCTTTAAACTAGAGCGTGCACTACTGAGACAAGTGCTTAACAAGTTAATTCAAGTGCATTTCAAGTGCTTCAAAGTACTTTCAAAGCATTTTCAGCTCAACCATCTTTTCCTCTTGTCTCACCTACAAACGAATGTCTTCTTCATCCTCTCTGTATGGACTCTTTTTGCTTTGGTTTGTTCGCGTGTCTAGACAGAATGCACTTTGCAGGGCTTTGAGTCGGCTGTCTATTGTCTACCTGTGTACCTGGGCACGGTTGGATGGCTTCACCACATCACAGGGCTTTGTCTGCTGAGTTTGTTCTCTCATCAGAGGCCAGACATAATTGCCTTTCAACTCCGGTCGCCCTCTCTTCTCCTCACTAATGTGTCGTGCGGGGGAGGTGGAACGTTCCTACCTGCCGTGGTTATATGTCGAGGATAAAGCTACAGGTACACTGGTCACCTGCTGACTGAGCGTGTGCAGAGAGGTTAGGGAAAGGGGAGGGAGGGGGTTATCGGCCCACTTAAACCTGATACCTGAAATCCAACCTCGGGACGTGGAACAGGACAGGTGTCTGGTTCCAACTATGGCCAAAGTAATGGACATGAGTGGTGACGGGGGGTGGGTTGGTGTGTGTTAGCTTAGTGTGGAAAGTTAGAAAAATCCTCTGAAACTTTAGGAAGGAGTTGATAGAACTTCCCATGTCTCACTCTTTCCTCTGCCCTCTCACCCTTATCTGACCTTGATGCAAGTTTGTGTGTCCATGAGTGTGTTTTTGTGTTATTAAGTGCCTAAGGTTGGACGTGCGTGCATTTGTGGCAGCGTCTAAGTCAAGAGAGCACTGTAAGCTATCTTCGAAATCTTCAAAATGAAACAGTGCCACATTGTGATGTCTAAAGCAGGATGTTCTTCGTGCTTGAAGAGTCTGGGAGCATTTTGGCCAAATAACCCTCGAGCCTCTGCTCACACACGAACACCTGGCCTCCATTTTACCCCCTGCCTGACGCAATCCTGCACGTCATGGCAGCCGTGCCAAGTAAACTTTGGTTACTATTATATTTGTCTCTTCAAACCCAAAGAGACAAATACCACAACACTGGATGTTAGAAATAAAAATAAGACACTACAACTATGCTAGATTACACAGTATAATGTATAGTGTAGATCTGGTGCTATGGGTATGCATTATTGGGCAAGGCCTGCCCTGGATGATCTCTGTGCCCCCCCCCCCCCCCCCGCATCATGCCCCCTCCTCTCTAGTTGCTGCCTTATAATAATTATAATAATTTGGTGTTATTAGAAGTAGTATTTAGTGGCACAGTAATCCAGTAATTTTCAAATTTAAAACAGGAGTTGATTGAAAAGTGTAGAACATGACACAATATGATTGGTGGTTGGCGCAGCAAAAACCACCACCGCATTAATGTGCCTCAAACTTCTTCAACATTAACACAAAACTCAAGCTCCAAGCTATACCAAAAAAACAAAAAAACAAAAAAACAAAAAATAATCTTTTACAAGCTCAGTACTCATCCCGGGATTGGCTGGAAAAACATCACTCATTTCAAGAAAAAGCTACTTTCTGCTACCCTTGTCAGAAGTTTTGGTCACCTGCATCACATTCAGACACCACTTTTACTGCAACTGGATTTACCAACCTAACTGTATACTAGACAGTTTAACACTGTACAATACTGCATTTGACAAACACACATCGGTAACCTAACATTGACCATAAGAGTTTTACAGACTCAACAAACATGTCTCATCTGTTTGCCTCGCACTTGTCTTGCCTTCTAATGAACCAGCGTTTGATTGGTTCTGGCATTCGTCCTGCCTTTAATGATGACCACTGATTGGTCACAGATCTACTCTGCTTTCAAGCTCCCGCCTGGTGAAATAAACAAGAAAGCCACGAGAATAATCAATCATCAAAGACAATTATCTCTCTCTTTTTCCCTCTCTCCCTGTCTCCCCCCAAACCTCCCCCTTTCTCACTCATGCTGTATACTTTTATTTAGTCTCTCTTTAACGACATACAAGTCTGGACTGTGACAGATGTGCCGGTTTATGCTGAATGTCAAACTTTATTATGGTCACGTAAAATGTGCTCATTTAAGTTTAAATGTAATGTAGTATGTTATTGCTGGGCCATAAGACTACAACAGATCTAAGACTAGGATACCGACATGATACTTCAGGTCTTTACAACATTAGGCATACATACAGAGAGCCAAGGAAAGTCATGTCAGTTATATATACCTTCAAACAAAGCTGCAACAAAAGCCCCTGAATGTTTCCTATTAATTTTCCTATTAATTTTGTTTGAGTATGTGTATGTGTGTCTAAGAATGTGAATGCAAATTTGTGTGATTAGTAATTTATCTTCTTCTCCTTTTTTGGGTCTATTTTCCTTTCATTCTTTCCAAAACGTGGATGGAAGAATCTTTATAATCATTAATTTATCCATCCGCTCGCTTTCTCTGAAACCAGAACTAATCCACCTGTTGCATTATTCACCCGGAACCAACACTCCCAGTCCCCGCATCAATATTTCAGTGAAGGCCATGCACCTCCACTGGACAGCATGACGAGGTAGATGTTGGATGGATGTTGGTGTGGTGCATGGTGGACAAAATATAGGCCACAGGGGATTTTGTTCAAAACTAACCACATTGATTTTTGTTTTATTTTTTTGTATTATTTGTCAAAACTTCTCTTCTGACGACACATTTTTAATATTATTATACCTGTGATTTACTATGTTGTCACTTTCTGCTTATATAATAACCTGCTCTTACAGGTCCATATAATTGCTGTTAACTGTTAATCAGGTAATTACCAAAAATCTTATTGACTGAATCGAAGTGTGGGTCTATAGGTTAATTTGCATACTCACATTCTCCACTGAAGGCTTCGCTAGCAAGCAATCTGAAGCAAGTAGGTCGATTCGCAGACTCATGGTACTACAAGACACATATCATAAAGCCCTATATCATTTAGGTTTGGACACCAAAACTTGTTGGGTGGGGTTAGGAAAATATATGCAGGGATGTCTCTTGTTGTGGCTGTGTCATGTAGTACAGTGGGTCCACAATACAGCAAGTGGCCCCTTCTCATCAGAGGTAAAAAATGAAGCTCAGTGTGGGAACTTTTCCTCCAGAAAGGCAAAGAAATGAAACGTAAGTTGTGTGAATTTATGCTGTTCAGTTTAGTTGCAGTATTAGTAAGGCTTCGGTGGTATAAAGGTATTATGGAAATACCAGGGTATTACGAAATCCAGACAGTATGAATTTAAACACTGTCATAAATACAGGCACTTTCATTAAAATGATACTGAGATGCTGTATTGTAGTGTGCAGCTTATGCCACCAGGGGTCAGTTTCTGCGTAGCAGCGCAGCTGAGCAGGCAAACCTACTTCATGAGAAGAAGAAACATGGCATGTTTTGGATTATGTTGGATTCAGTCCAGATGATAAAGATAAACTGGTCAGAGTAGCGTTTATCGTGAGTGTGTAACTTTAGCGAGCAATAAAGCGAGAGCGGGGCAGACTAATTACTGGTGACAGAGTTATGGTGAATGCATGCTGAGCAGAGGTAAAGGTGAGCAGTGAAGTCGTCTTTCTGGCAGAATATGCCAGTAACAGCAATGTAAATTTACGGTTTAGATTTGAGTTTGTCAGTGAATAAAGGCTGCATCTTCTCAAGACTGAATTAACTGTGCGTCGTTTCCCAGCTGTGGGAACGGCTATGTCGATCAGCTCCGCCTACATTGTGGGAGTATTAAGTGCAGTGGAGTTAAGTGCAGTTGAGCTGTTTTACACAAGTTTTACACAAATACCGCCTAATACCATATTACCTCTGTAAAATGTCAGGAGGGTATGAAAGTATGAAAAAATAGATACCGCCCAAGCCTAGTACTAGTACTATGCTGTGATACTGTTGTGAACAAGCCCCCGGGAACCAGAGACCACATCGCTGCTAGCTGTGGGGAGACACTGTGATGCATGCCAGCAGTATGCAGTATGGTAGATGGTGAGAGATTTAAAGAGCTAATGTTCGTTCGGTACCTTGAGAAGAGTTATGCCATAATGAGCTAATGTGACTAAATGACTGTGACACTAAAAATAAACTTTGAGGAGGCGAACAAAGCTAAAAGTCAAGCTGGCCAGGGCAGACAAGCTAGCTCTGGCCACCAACTGCTGGACAGACCTCACAAACGAAAGCTACATTACAGTACAACTACCTTTCACTTCATCAATGCTGACTCACTCAGAGGAGCACAGTGGACTCTATGTCCGCCATCTCTGTCAAGGCATGAATATACGTCCAAAAGGACAGCTGCAGACACTACGGACACATAGTAGTTCGGTCTCTCCATACACTGGAGGTTGTCTGACAGCCTTACTAAGAGGCTCACCAGGTTAGCAGAGACATTGGGGGACAAAAGGCACCTCTTGTATGTCACGTCATTTCATGATTTTTCTTAGTTAGCAGTTAACAGGTGGGACTATCAAAGGCATCATTAACCAAAACCAATATCTCTACACATATTACAGTGAGATGATGTACATAAATGTATGCCATCAAGCTCTAGATGTGTCATATTGTACGTTGACATTATTCTTTGGTCCTAATTCAGAAACCTGCCTTTATAACTTTTATAATTGTAAATAAAAGTTCAGATGAGTTGACATCTACTGTAACTACTCCGCTGAACAAGTGTTTGAGATGTATAATATGTCGAGTAAAAGAGACCAGCCACAGACAGTGAAGAAGGCCACAAATGGAGAATAAGAGCATCATTTATAGATCTGAAAGGAGCTCTCCAGGTCAGTGAGTTCATTTCCTTGACACTAACATGGCTGCCAGTAAGATAACAGCCAGCCAAGTGATGGAAATGATCATCGCTGTGGTGAAATGTTATTTGTTACCATGGCAAATGTATCATGAGAATTAGCATTCCAGTGGCAGTTGTGTTTAACGTTTCAGCTTTTTAAGTCTCTTACATGGGCCACACTGTAATTACTTCCATGTAGTTAACATTATTAAAATATGGAAGCTATCTTAATACGATTAGAAGAAGCTGTCAGCGGTGCATTGGGCAACATTTCAAAACTTTGGGGTTTACATTTCAAAATGTAAACTCAGTCGTAGAAGCAGCACCATCTGATACGAGGAATTACAGTTTGTAATTTAAGCCAGTATTTGACAAATTAAGTATAAAACTGGCTGCAGATGGAGCCGGCGAGATTTTGTGATGTCAGACTTTGAACACAAGTCAAATGTACAGGTCACTGTCTGCTTCAATATAACGGTCACTGCCTCTCCATCTGCCTCCACTTGCACCATAAAAGGTTTGGCCGTTAGAAACCAGGACCGGTTTCATCTACAACCACATTTCCAAAAAAGCTGGGATGTTGTGTAAAATATAAAAAAAAACATAATACAATGATTTGCAAATCATTTTCATTGTATCCAACTGAGAACAATACAAGGACAAAATATTTTATGTTCAAACCAATAAACTTTATTGTTTTTTGTAAATAGACACCCATTCTGAAGTTGATAACTTCAACACGTTTTAAATAAGTTAAAACAGGGGCAACAAAAGACTGGGAAAGTTGTGGAATGCTAAAAAAACACCTGGAACATTCCACAAACAGGTTCCTTGGTAACAGGTGACAGCATCATGATTGGGTATCAAAGGGGCATCTTCGAAAGGCTCAGTTGTTCAAGCTGGGATGGGGTAAGTGAGGTTCATCATCATCATTTGTAAAAAAACAAAACAAAAAAAACAAACAAACTGCAAGGCCGAACAGTCCAAAAGTTTAAGAACTACGTTTCTCAATGCAAAACTGCAAGGAATTTAGGGATTTCACCATCGACAATCTATAATATCATTAAAAGATTCAGTGAATCCAGAGAAATCTCTGCACATAAGGGGCAAAGCCAAAAAGGAACATCGAATGCCTCCATTCTTCAACCCCACAGGCGGCACTGCCACTGATACCTCATGGGCTTGATAACACTCTGTAAGACCATTATCAGTAAACAGAGTTTGTTGGTGCATCTACAAATGCGAGTCAAGAATCTGCTGTGCAAATCAAAAACCATGTATCAACAACATCCAGAAACACTGCAGACCTCTTATGGTCCAATCTCATCTGAGATGGACTGATACTAAGTGGAAAAGTGTTCTGTCAGCTGACGAGTCCACATTTCATGTTGTTTTCAGAAATTATGGATGTCATGACCTCTAGGCTAAAGAGGAAAAGGACCATCCAGATTGTTACCAATGCTAACTTCATCTGTAATGGTATTGGGGTGCTTTAGTGCCCATGGCATCATGGCTAACTTTCACATCTGTAAAGGCCCATTCATGCTGAAAGGTACATACAGATTTTGGAGCAACATATGCTGCTATCCAGATGACATCTTTTTCAGATGTGTCCCTGCTCAATTCCCCGCATATGTTGCAACAGCATGGCTTCGTAGTAAAAGATTTTGGGTACTAGACTGGCCTGCCTGCAGTCCAGACCTGTCTCCTGTTGAAAATGTGTGGGGCATTATGAGGCACAAAATACGAGAGAGAACCAAGACTGCTGAGCACCTGAAGTCATATATCAAGCAAGAATGAGAAAGAATTTCACTTAAAAAACTTCAACAATTAGTGTCCACAGTTCCCTAATGTTTACTGAATGTTGTTAAAAGAAAAGGTGATGCATCACAGTGGTAAATATGCCCCATCATGTTGCAGCCATGAGTATATATATTTACAAAAAACAAAGTCATCTGTTTGAACGTTAAATATCTTGTCTTTGTACCGTATTTAACTGAATCTGTGTTGAAAGATTTTTGCAAATCATTACATTCTGTTTTTTGTTTTTTTTACATTTTACACAGCATCCCAACTTCTTTTGGAATTGGGGCTTGTATTTAAATTGTGTGACTGACTTGTTAGCACTTTGTTTTCACTGACTTTATCCGAAGCCACATCCGGTGTTAATGAAGATGTTAGTTTAGTGACCTTACTGAGCCAGCGCACAAAAGAATCAACAACCCTTTCAGATCAAGGAGATCCACAGCCATTAATAAGATCAACACCTGCTGCAAACACTTCCTGTGTGCTCTGTGAAGATTATGTTCCTGCGTCTTGTTTGTTTGACTGTATGGCTCATTATGGCATCAGTACTGTTGGTGAATACATGTATCTGTAAGGCAGATGTCAGAGGGTTATGTCTGCTTCACAGATGCGAGGTTCGGTGTCTAAAAACCAAAATATGGCAGCACTTTCCCTCAAATGTATAATTAGCTCCGTTATGACTTCATATTGAGTCATAATTTTACAGCATGGCCTTAAGAAATAGGAATATTTCCCTCTCACTGTCGATTTTAGTGGATGAAGAAGAACAGCAGACCCGCTTCAGACTGCTCTCTGTGTTGTTTGTTTCCATTAGTACACACTTTAGTCCCTTTAGACCCTCAGGTGCTTTTGTTCTGAAGGATCAGTCTATTTCAAGAATTCCCTTGAGAAAGATTGGTTGTGATATCATCATCAAATAATCATCTGGATCAGCTCTTGAAGAAAGTTCAGCACAGAAAACACTCATGTGTGGCTCATATGATGTTGCATAATTTGCTTTCTAAACAATAAAATGTTCCTGTAAATGATGGAAACCAGGTCTTCAAGACTCTCAATGTATGACGACTGTGACGTTAACAGAAACACGTTATTACTCGAAGACTGTGCTGCCTTAATGTGTTGTTTGTAGCTTCAGGAGATACTTGTTTGTGATTATAAACCTGCCCTTTTTTTTGAACATCAACATGAGCAGTCCATCGGAAATACTGTGGTGTGTGAATCATAAAACACCCTTAAACCAAAAGCACCGGTCTTATTGTTCCATGTCATTGTCTCAGAACATCTTTGTTTACACGATCTGAAGGTTGTGTCTCTTCGCTCAGGAGTCTGGCACATTTTCTGAGGCAGCCTGAGAAAGAGGTGTTTACTCGTCTTTCTCTTATTGCTGCAGTTAACACGCTGGTCCGTGTTTGTTTCCATTTCAAGTGAGTGTAGTACATTCCAACGGGATGACAAAAATAATGTGGGAAGGGCAACAAAACAAAGCTTTAAAAGGACTCACTGTTGATTAATTTAAAATTGCTTTATTTTTCGGAACGCTTGCTCAAAACTGATCGTAATCAAAGCACTCTGGATTATTAAGGTTGTCACTAAGGATTATCTTCTCAGGAGCTTGACCGTAACTGTAGAGTACAGTATCTGTAAGTTAGCTTATCGTAAGACCTCCTTTTTGTCTATAAGTGCTTTAATGTGTCTGTAATTAAAGTTAACTGCCAGGGCCATTTCTGCAGAGCTGGTTTGAAGACCATAATGCGTTCAAAGCCACCAGCTCAGACCGCAATGAAACAATTAGAATCACTGAGCCGAACTGCTGCTCCCTAATGGCGTTCTCCTCCTAGGCATGAGCAATCAAGACTTATCCAAGGCATGACCAACGGAACCAGAGGGGAACCCGTGTCAGCCATTCACATTGACTGATCTCAAGTCCGCAGAGCTCTTTGGGAACATATAAAGATCATCGCCATTTGGCTTTAGGTGCCAGATCAGCACTTCCACTCTGCTTGACTTTGAAGTTTGACCTCAGATTGCAGCGGCAGTTTTAAGCCAAAACCACGAGACAATGAGCCTGACTCATTTCTTTCCTACGAGGGAGAAAAAAAAGATTTTGAGAAATGTGGCCACATCTAAAAAAATTATTTGTTCATCATTAGAGAGGCACCGCTTTTGCATTCTTGCATTTTGCATCACTGTAATTAAAGCGTCACATTTTTTGTATATTTTTAGTTAAACTTTTGAGTCACATTTTCTATTGAGTCATAATTGTTAAAGAAGAAATCTAACATATTTACTGTAATAAATCATAAAATGACCGGGATATGTCATCAGAAATTTTAGTCTAAGTTGAAATACGTGCTTCTTTGACAACGGAATAGCCACGGTGTCTTCTTTTGAAATTTCTATTCTGGTTCGTAACTTGTGTTACTATTTGCACATTTCACGTTAATTCAGACTTCAAATTAGCGCAGAATGCTTGCCAAATGAGCAAGTGTGTGTGAATGAGTCATAATAAATCATTAATAATCCTTTAGAAGAGAAGGAGTAAAAGTTTATATTCTGGGCTTTTGTTTTTGGGACAACGGGTTTGGTTTTACATTGACAGATCATTGACAGTTATGACAGCTTGTCAACTTACAGAGGAGGACTCATCAGGAGGACTCATCGTCACTTGTCATTGTCAAATTACAATCTTGCCCTCGTCTAGTGCTCCTGCAGTATTCCTGAAGCCTGCCTGAGCTTCCTCAAGCCTGCTGAGGAGGGGGCAGGGCGGAAACAACATGCTTCAACCACAGATTGTATATTAAATAGGATTTCAACCTATTTATATACCATTCATGGCTCCTTTAAATATTTTCAATTTCTAGAAAATAAACTGTCAGCGTGTTTCTTAATGTAAAGCAAACATCTGAATGACAATCCTTTTCAGAGAGGGAAGCCCCTACAGCCTTGTTGAGAATTCAGGGGAAAAAAGATGAATATGTGGTGCTCCGCTGCATCAAACAAATTGTTTTCTGGTGTGACGAAACATTTTTTCCCTCATGGACGACCGACTTCCAACATCTGAGTCTTGTTAGGACTGTTACACAGAACAACAAGACTGCAGGGCGAAGCAATGAAGAGATCAGTCAGTAATTGATCAGCAACTGATAATTAGTTCAATAGTGATTCATGCTTACTATAACAATGTAATAATGATTAAACAGCTTGAAATTTTCTATGAAAATAAAAGAGAGGTCAGAGACTCACTGTGTGTATTTGTTTTTGTGTTTGTGCATGCATGTGGGTGTGTGTTGTGTGTGTTGTCATTCTACACCCCAAATTCAAGCCACAGAGCCACTGACCAGATGTTTTTTCTCTCTTTCTCCCTCTCACTCTATCTCTTGGCATTTTTCTGTCTCTTCTTCTCACTCCTTTGTTCTTTCCCTGAGAGTTTCCATTTTTATTGCTTCCCAAGATCCCATACATTTATTCATTTAGCCAGTGTTCAGCATTTATGCCCACAGTTAGCATGTTGTGCTCGATGTAAAAGCCTCAGTTATATTCATGACTTAAGGGCTACAACAAATGAGTATTTACATTATTGAGTAAGCTGTTGATTATTTTCTTGCTTATTCAATGAATCTTTTTGTCAATACAATATTTGTCCAGAAAACTATGCATGGTTGCTGGTGAGACAAACATTTATCCCTGATCATTTTTTTAATGGTGTCCAGGTTGTGCCACAAATCAACGAGCACCAAAGGTGCAAAGTGACCAAGAGTGGTGTCATTTTTCTTTTCTTTTTTTTTTAATGGTTCAATTTGTTGCATTCTGGTCATGATTTTCATCTCTGAAAAGTTAGGCATGAAAAGTACAGTAAAGTATAAAATAAAATATTTTATATTCAAAAAGTATGCTATGAGTGATGAAGCAGTCCTGCATCTGTCCTTAATAAAAATATCGCACTTATTTTAACTGTCCAGCTATGTTTTAGAATATAAATGAACAAAAACTTCACTTTGGAATATGAATATGACAGATAAATCATAGTCATCAGACATCACACCTAAAATGCTGCACTGCTGTTTTTTTTTTGTTTTTTTTTTAAACAGTGCATCACCATTTTGCTTCTACAGAGAGGTTCGTATCTGTACACGTCTACACCAGGTTCAGGCCAAGAAATGTCAAACAGCTTGGCAAGACACTCAGGAAAGTTTTCGATATTTAAGGCGAGAATATTAAATTACATATTGCACGCTGAAGAATCATGTCGTGCTGTCCGTGGTGCTGAATTTTATCTGCAGGTGTTGACATGTATGGTCCTCTGGTGCCTGAGCGTGTGGGACAGATGGTCAGGTGAACAGTTTTTCAAGGTTTGTAATTCCTACTAAGGCTGAAACTAAACAGACTGAAACTCAAAGATATCAGTGCACTGTCACATAGGAAAGAAAAACAACAAGTACTCATAACTGAGAAGCTGTAACCCGGGAATGTTTGATGTTTTAACTTGAAAATTGACTTAAAAGATCAATCAGCAATCAAAATAGTTACAGATGGGGGTCACCCTGGTGGTCTAAGGGTAAGGCGGCAACCATTAGTGGCAACATCCATGAGCCTGGGGACTTTTTTTTGGCATGTCATTCTCCATCTCTCTCTCCCCTCTCATTTCCTGCCATCACTTTACTGTTAACCAGGTAGGAAAGGCATAAAATGGTCCTAAAAAATACTTGAGATGAGACCCAAGAAAAAGTAAACAAACTCATTCAGGCACACACCATATTTTACCACTTCCTCTCCCATAGCCAATTACACAAATACTAGAATTATGCAATAACTGATCACCAGTGTATCAAATAAGGAATCAACATTAATCACAGCCTATGAAGCACCGTGTAGGGCTAACTGGCTGACTCTAGGTGTACAGGTCTTTCTTTTTACACTGTTACTGTTGTGCTGTTGGTACATCAGCAAAGGGAATTTTTTTAAATCATCCTGAACTACTGATGCATATTGGGTTGACACTGGGGGACTAAATGAAAGAAGAAACACAGGAGAACGTGATAACTCAAATTTATCTACTGCATACCTTGGACAGGAGTCAGTAGTTCCAGTAATAACGGAGAGAATTCTGAGGGAAGAGTTGAGGAGAGGATAGGAGAGGCAGGGGCGGAGATATGCCTGTTGTCTGACAATGTGAAAAGGAAATTAAACAATGCTGAAACCAGACAGTAGACCTAGATTCTTGAAAGGTGAAACGCAGCAACACACGTAAGGTACAACTTCTTTCATCCAAACACAGAGAGATGTTTATCTAAAGATTAGGCTCCAAAGTAAAGAAATCACTTGATAGTATCTGTCAAAACAGCTGAGGGGGAACTCGGATCAAAACTGTCCTATGCATCCTCAAATGAGAAAATGAAGACAATCATGCATCATGAAGGGTGGAGATTCTTTCAGGCTTTTAACTCATGAACACTACAGGAGGTAATTTAGCACACAATGACCTGTCTATTTATTGAAAATAGCTATAAACATACACTTATTAGAAAGGGCTTTGAGGCTTTGAGAATCCGAACAGCAAAGAGGACTTTGAAGTGGGGTTATATGAGGTCCATGAGGTATTGTAGTCAGTGTATTATCTATAGTAGATGATGGTAAACTTGTTCCCAGTTTGGAGAAGCAGAAAGGAGCACCAACACAGAAGCAAAGCAATGTGTTGCTGTGGACAGGGTCAGAAGCAAAATGCATTTTAGCCACCTAAAAAAGGCCCATCAATAAAATTCATTACCAGTTTAAGTGCCCCTTAGATTAGAATATTTTCACTGCTTTATCTTGCTGTCAGACAGCCTTTTTTTTTTTTTTTTTTTATAGGAAACCGCTGTTATATTAGCCAAATATTGCTCTTTCCAAACTCTTTCCATTGGCAAAATGAATAATTTTACCTCACAGGACACGAGTTGCTGGTCTATCGTTGCCTCGATATTTCAGTTTGTCATTGTGCAACTTTGGTGTTTTAAAAGGTTAGTTCAGATTCACCCAAGTCACACAGTTACACAAAACAAACTAACAACAGTAGACAGGCAATTCCTGGGTTCTGTGACGTACATGTTGCCCATGGAGTCTGGTTGGTTTGGAGAGAGCGATATTTGGCCTATATGACAGCAGTAAAACAGCCTTTTCTGATGCGAAGCTAAAGCCATGAAAATATTCGAAATATAGTGTACACTTTAAAAAAAAGAAAGGCCAACCAAAAAATCCATGCTAGTTTAAGCGACTAAAATATCCCATCGACTGTAGGTAACACACTGACTATGGTGTACCTTTAAAAAAAAAACAGACAATCCTTTTAAATCTTAATTAAGGAAGAGAGGTTGGAGTGATGGAGGGACGAACAGTGTGAGGTGTCAGGTGTTAAAATTGCTGCGCTGTACACCTGCATGGTCACACAGCTGTGAATGAACCAGCGATGCTAAAGCATGAATGACGCAGCTGATGCCAATCAGCTAAAATACAAGTGTGACTACAGTGCTCTGCCTCAGAACTCTACAAGAACTAGTAGAGATCATGATCTTCACATTGAAATGAGTGGGGTTGGGTATTAAATTTAATATTGTTCTTAGAGGTGCAATGATTAGTCGAATAACTGATTAGTTGATTGATCTCCAACTATTTTGATAACTGATTAATCGCTTCAGTCATTTGTCAAGGGAAAAAAAAAAACTGGCTCCAGCTGCTTAAATGTGAAGATTTGCTGCTGTTCTTTGTCACTTATGATAGTACATGGAGAGTCTTTGGGTTTTGGACTTGGTTAAACAAAAGAAACAATCTTTTTTACAATATTTTAAAAGAATTTAAAAAAAAGAATGTTTTGGAACGGTAAGTACCAAAACTAAGGCATATCATATCAGATGAAAAATTTCATATAATGGCTAATGCTAACCAAGAGGATGAAAATATTTGAGAGATGGACCTTAGAGCTTTGCTGAAGGAGAGAGATACGAAGGAAACGTTTTCTTTCCCTCTTTCGGACCTGCTGTGCTAAACTGGTGGGGTTTTGTCTGGGAAGGGGAGGAGAAAGAGAAAGGGGGGGAGAAGGAGAGGGAGGGAAAGAGAAAACGGGGTGGGACAGATCTCTCCCCCCTGCACACACACACAAACACACATGTACATGTGCGGACACACATGCACGCACACATAAATACGCACAGCTCTTCAAAGCCAAGTGGTTTTCATAGACATCCAATTACACTAAGAGATGACATCTGGGCAACTGCAGCAGATAAATAAGGTGAAAGGAAAGACAAGATTCAGTCACCTCAGAGAAACTCCAGATAAGCAGAGAGAGCACCGGTGCTGATAGAGATAGGAGGGAGGGAGAGGCAAAAGAAAGAGGGAGGGGGCCAAAGGAGAGGGAGCCACACACAGGAGGAAAGAAGAGAGGCAACGCGCTGCTCCGGCTGCTCAGACTCCGAGAGGCAAGGACAGAGGAGAGACAGATAGGGAGCTCAGCTCACTGACAAGACGCACAAGAGAAGGGGCTGAGTTACACACTCAAATAACTTCAAACCAGGAGAGACACAGAGAGAAAAGAAGAGAAGAAAGTCTGGATTCTGTGACTTTTTTGTTTTTTGTGTAGCCTGCCTCACGTGGATTTCTTTGGACATTTTATGAGAAGCAGAATTAATCTGTTCTTTTGACTTCCTGTTCTTATTTATTCATTTAGTTCTGAGCAGTTTGGCATCTTTTATCCAGACCTACTCCTCCGCCTTCCAGTTATCCACCTCCTTGGACTGAAGAAGATAAATGGTCTGGGACATGTGTGTGTGAGTGCGTAGAGTAGTTTTTGTATATGAATGAACTGATGATGTGCGTTTTTGCCTTTGGATGTGAAGATGTGTAGGTGTACATTCAAACTTTAAAAAGGGATTTTTGAGTGTGTGTATGAGAGCAATCAGGAGCAAAGAGCGGCAGTCTTGAGAGGGTGGAGGTGGTGAGAGGTCTTTGAGACGAGCCCCCCAGTTGTTCCCGTCGCGAGTTGATATGAGTTATGGATGTTGACGCATTCCTGCGGCGCTGCTGAGGAATAAACAGCACTTCACTACCACCAGCAGAAACATCACCATATCCCTGATAACGCTACATCCGTTAGACTTGTCTTCACCCCAGCTATTCTACAGGTTTCAACACCGACAGTCCCAGTGAGGAGGACAGAGGAGGTGCAGCCGGTCGGTCAGGGGGAGCTTCTCCCACTCTCGTCCCCTCTCCCTGCACCCAGCTCAGCATGCCCCAGCCCCTGAGCACCTCCACAGCTCTCCCAGCTCCACTACCATGTGTAGATGGACAGTGACACAAGGTGCACCGGTCGCCTGGTTCTCCTCCTGCCCCTGCTGCTGCAGACCTCCTTCACTCCTCCTCTCCGTCACCTTCCTCCTCCTGCTTCTCTTGCTTCGACCTGCTTCGTCCTCACCCCTGTCAGCTTCATCGTCATCATCAGACTCTCAAAAGGATCACGATGCTCCTGGAGGGACTCCTCCTGACATCTTCATCTCACACTCATCACCTTCCCCATCATCATCACCCCTTCCGCTGCACGCATCCTCCGCAAGGTTGCCACGGGCGACCAATGTGTCATCGTCCTCGGCAACGGTCGTCGGGCGCCACGTGCGGAGCAGCTACAACCATCTCCAAGGAGATGTGCGCAGGAGGAAACTTTTCTCCTACCAGAAATTCTTCCTTCGCATTGACAGGAAAGGAAAAGTTAATGGCACCAAAAGTGAGGACGATCCATACAGTAAGTCAACTTTGGTACTTTTCTGAATGAGTCTCTTTGGTTCTTGACATTTTAAAAGCATGGCAACAGCAATATATTAAGCAGCCGAACCCAAAGGGAAGGAAGGGAAACTTTATGAAGTTTACTATCAAGCATTTTTGTATCTGTCTAAAACAGCAAAAGATGGACTAGTATTCTTCCACAGCATCTCATAAGTTTGAGATTGTTTTGTTTTTTTCACCCTTCAGCAACCGTGTGCATTAAGACAGGTGACTGGGCAAAAGATCAAATAACAGAGCTGCGTGATCTTCATCCCTTTCTACCATGTGCACAGGCAGGCAGGCACATTTGCCAGACTGCAGAGTTATAAGGGAAGGGAGAGCATGACAGTGGGAGAGGAGAGGAAAAAACAAAATGAGTAAGCCAGGAAGATAAAAAAGAGAGATGATCCACTGGAACCAATTAGAAATCGCCCAGAGAAAGTTCTTCTTTCTTTGAGGAAATATCTAAAACACAGCTATTACCAAACCCCTGGGGAGAATGACAAGTACACTTACTGCTCACTGCCATTGTGCTGCAGCTGTAATAGTGGTGGGCATATGCTAAGTATGAGGTTGTACGGACTCACATGTAAAGTAATGACCATGCGATTCCTGCTCCTTTTTTCTGGTTGTGCATCTTGAGGGCTGTGAAATATGATTTTAACCTTTATTTATCCCGAGATGGGGTCACTGAGCACACATGGTCTTTTGTCAGCACCACTCAGCTTCACATTCACACAGTTACTCTTTCACACCGCTTTTAGTTCTCTACTGTGGGGCACTGAGATGATTCACTGGGACCTTTTAGCGCACCTTGAGGTACCTTGACTGCAATTTTTGCATGAATAAATGCAAAATTCACAGAATCCCTTGTAAAATAATTAGACTGAAGATGCGTGTAAAGAAACTGCATTAACAGAAAAAAAAAAAAAACGTTTGTTTTCAGTTACCAAAAGGGATACTTCAGATTATTCAGCGTGGGGCTGTATAATCTGTATTAGATACTTATTGATCGGTCTTTGTATTACTGACAGTAGATGTCAGTCAGCGTGTCCACAGTTTGGAGAGGCAGAGAAAGGCACCAACATAGGAGCTAAGCAATGTATTGTGCATCTGTGAACAGGCTCAGCACCAACAGGTATTTTAGCCACAAAAAGTCCACCTAAAAAAACAAAACAAAATCAATATCAGTTAAAGTGTATGCTATAATTTAGAATGTTTTTACCACTTTGCCATCAGATAGACTTTTCAGATGGGAAACTGCCGTTATATAAGCCAAATATTGCTGTCTCCCAACCAACCACACTCCATAAGCAAAATCATGACCGTGCAGAACGCGGAGGTTGCTGGTCTACCGCTGCCTTGATCTGTCACTTTGTTTGTGTTGTTGTGTGACTTTGGTGTTTTAAAAGGATAGTTCAGATTCTCCAAAGTCATGCAATAGCACAAACAAACTAACAGATCAATGCAGAGGTAGACCAGCAACTTCTATGTTCTGTGAAGTAAAATGACAAATTTTGCCTATGGAGTTTGGTTTTCTTGGACAGAGCAATATTTGGCTAATATGATGGCAGTTCATGTCATAAAGAGTTGTACAGACAAACTGATATTGATTTTGTTTAGGTGGACCTTTTTAAGTGGCTAAAATATGTTTAGTTGCTGACCCTGTCCACAGCAGTTCAGCAGCTTAGATTCCGTGCTGGTGCTCCTCTCTGCTTCTCCCACCAACCTGCATCTACGGTAGTTAATATACTGACTGACAACTCCACATCAAATAATACAAATTTCCCATTTAAAAACAAAACTGCACCACAATAGCTATATGGTATAATATATATTTAACGACTTGTAAAGGTCATCAGAATCATTTATGACTTGATCCAGAACAGAAAAATCAGCTGTTATCATTCTGGACTCCAGACTTTATCTTCTAGTTAAACACATCTGGAAGTTCTCCAGGACTGCCACAGTCTCTCTGGTCTCCACGCAGCTCAGAATAGCTGCACTGCCTGAGGGCACATTGACAGTAGTTGTTGAGGGAGAACAGAACATTACTCCCACATTTACCTGCCCAGAGGTTCCCTGCCAGTTTGCTGAATTAGATGGGCGACGTCCAAAACACAAGCTAATTTCTTAAAGATTATACAACAGGCTCTTGCTGTGTTACGTCTACTGTATGTGTATGAATCTGCCACTGCATGTCAACGGGTGTGCGTCTGCAAATGTAATCTTCATAAATGGATTTTTTTTTTAATCACTCACACACCTTCATACACATGTCATAGGTTTGTATCCATCCGTCTGTGGGTCTGCGGTGCTGTACAAGCCTCTCCTGCTAAGAGCACACACACATATACGTGCACACACACACTTGAGCACAGAGAGGCCAGTCTTGCACATGGCCTCCATATGGCAAAGCCCACTTTTATTAGGGCCAGGGCCAGTGTGAATATGTGTGTGCATGTGTGTGTGCCACTCAGACACCAAGGCTCTGCCAGACATGGCTGAAGGAATTTCAATTAGCGTCTCTTCCTCCCTCCCCTCCCCTGCAGTCCTCTCTGACACACACACACACACACACGCACACACACACACACACACACACACACACACACACACACACACATACACTTTTACACACATGCACATAAAGAGCTCAACCATTAGGGTGCAACGTGTCACTAACTATAATGGCATCAGGTCATGGCATTAGAGGCACAATCCATCAACTTCAACAGCTCTTGCCACTTGATTGTGGTGAGAAATAGGTAAGAATTTTTTAGAGGAAAAAAGAATAAATCTTATAAATATGAGGACTTAGCCATGAAGGCCAAACCTTTCAGGTCATATTTCGTCTTGTTGGCAGCATTTTTTACTAGGCATTTTATCGAGTATCTACATTATAGTGAGTGCAGATGTTTAACATGTTTCAGATTAAAAAACAATGGGTGGAAATTTGGTGATAAACTGGAGAAATTTGGCTGCGATGATGAAATAATGACATAATAATGTGTGTCTGCATACTATCATATTTTATGTTCAGGTGCTTTTGACAGCATTTGCATCTGTGCACAAGCTTGCATGTGTGTCACCTCCTGCTACTTTGCATGCGCCCTGAAAGCAGCAGAGAACAAATTGTACCCTTCAAACTAAACCAAACAGAACATATTTAAATTCTCCTCCACGAACTGAGAACATGGATGTGGTACTTGACATGCTAGACATCATACAAGTTTTCAATACGATTTTTGCTTATTTTAACATGCTAGATTATAACATCGTTCATTCATACTTTGAAGTTTTAGAGCTGATCGAAGCAAAACAACTGCCTCAAAGCTGCACACAGACTTTGGTACAAATTATCCTGGTGCTTTGACGCAGGTTTCTGGCCTTTATATGCTCATTAAAAACACATGGATCTTCTGAGATAAAGCAAAGCTAGCTCGCTAAAATCCTCTACATATAAAACATACTGTATCATAAAATATATCTCCAACACACTGTGCATAAAACTCAGGTGTTGTACATATATACGTTGTAGAAATGCAACAATTAAGCAATTAGTTGTCAACTCTAAAATTAATCACCAATTGTTTTGATAATCATCATTATTTTTAAGGAAAAAATGTCCAAACTCTGATTCCAGCTCCTCAAATATGAATATTTTCTCGTTTGTGGACAAAACAAGACATTTGAGGACATCACCTTGGGCTTTTGGGAAATGCTGATTGTCATTTTTCACCATTTTCTGACATTTTATGGACCAAACAACTAATCTATTAATTGAGAAAATGATCAACAGATTAATTGACAATGACAATAACCATTAGTTGCAGCCCTATTAAGTTGAGCTTATCTGCTTTAGGAAAGCATCAAATTGTAAAGTAGTGAGGGGGGGGTGGGGGGTGTTGTTAGTGTTTTATCATGGTCTAGTAGTCTGGCAATGTTCAGGAGGTCAGATTGCAAATGAGCGTCATTACATGGTGTCAGAGGTGATGAAGAAGTTTCAGCTCCATCTCCGGGGTTGAGCCTCTCCTCCACAGCCGAGCCTTTCTAATCATCTTGTCAAAGCTGATGGCAGTACATCACTCAGGGCCCAGAGCCTGTATTGTGTGTGAGTGTGTGCTCACTGGTGCATGTCCGTGTTTGTGTATTTGTGTTCATGAATCAACGCTCATTTATCCCATCTCACCTCATAAGGCCTTCAAAATAAGGCACTCCCAGTCTGAGTATGGAAATCTTGTCATGTGATTAGCATTGATCCTGCTGCCACTGACCATAAGCAACAGAGCTGTCCTTGTTTTCTTCCCTCGACGTTGTCCACGGACTGTCACATCTTGTTTACAAACAAACGAATAAAGCAATGAAACAAATGGACATGTGTTTGCAGTTGAACCACAGACTTGTGGTCGTGCGTAGCTCAATTAGCATGAATGGTGCCAACGCGACCACAGTCGGAGCTTTGATTCTCACTGTGGCCACCCGGATTGTAAAAGCCGCCACACATACTTATTGTTAACATTAATCACAGTAGACACGTTACCTACCAACATGAATTAATCCAACGCACCGCAATTTATGGAGAATCTAATACACTGGACATTATTCTGATTTAGTGCAGCGTTTCAATGCCCAGGGTAATTACACAGGTTTGCCCCCTCTTGTTTGACCTCTACCCATTGACCCAAGTCAGGAAGCTTTGTTAATGGAAAGGTCAACACCACACATAGTGCATCACTTCTGGCTGTTCTGTTACTCTGCCACTGTTAGTTATGTGTATAGCAAAGGCAGGGTTCCCCCCATGTACTGCAAACCCAGTGGCCCACCGGGCCTAAGCTGACTCCCCATCAGGCCGAGGCATCAGGGAATTTTTATTTTCGTGGGATGTATTTTTGAGATGTTATTTTAACAACAGCTACAGTGGGGTGGCTCGGTTGGAAACATAGAAATAATTGTTGGAAAGCTCCTTAGCGACATCTGTTGGTTAAATCGTGAATGCACATTAGAAATGCGAAGTCCATCCACTTCCTGTGTCCTCCGACTTAATTTCAGAAAAAGCTTGTATAGTACTTAACAGTGAGAGAGAAATAATTAATAAATCTCTCCTGTTTAAACGTTATTGAAGGAAACACTGTAGGGGTGAAGAAAATTTCACATTCTGAATTGAGATTAACAATACATTGCGATATGGCGTTGATGTCTTTTGATCGATGATATATTGCTATGATATATTGATATATTGCTCTGGTACAGAGCACTGTACAAGAATAAAGGAAAATTCACGAAACAAGCAGACTTGTATTGGAAATGTTACAATTAGAAAACTGTTCTGGCACATTTTTCCACTTGTCTTGAGAAGACTAGACAAAAATATTACTTGGTGGATTGAAGATTTTTGCAGTTACACTCATTACTAAAATATGAAAGCCCATTTCTGACAATGTGATAAGAAATATATATACATACATACATATATATATATATATGAATCATTATGGGTTAGTATTTCAAAATAATGACTTAAAACTCTCAAAATAACAACTTAGATATTAAAATAATAGATACTAACTCATTATTTCAAGAAAGTTACTCAGAGGATTTTTTTTTTATAGAACAGGATCTTTTTTCATCACATTGGTGGAAATGGGTTTCCACACTAAAAAGCACAGCGCACCAAGAAATGCCAAAATCTTTCTCTTTTAAAACATGTGGAATGCAGAACAAACTTGTGTTTTAGAAACATCTGAATTAGGTCTTGAAAACCGCAACCACTTCTTCTCATCTTCCTCCATAAACCTCCAATGACTCAGCAAGGTTAACGCAAAACAAGAATGTAACAAGTGCTTGCCCTTCTTGAATATATTTAGGCCTAACATCTTCTTGAAATTAGTCCCAGTCTTTTCCCTTTTTCTGTCTTTATTTTGCTGCCTCTCTCCCCTGCTCCTGCTCGATGAGCGTGTTTAGGGTTCTCGTGGGAAAAGGTAACAGTGTGGCCTATAAAAGAGAGTTATGAGGAGGTACTGGACGCACCAGAGGTTAGTGTCAGCGTTGCTTTTCATTCAAAGCTACTTTGACATCTTCATGGACTCTTCTCTCCAACAGTCATAAATAAAAGCGTTGTACAAATGTCACTGTGCGAGCTTGTTCAGGAAATACTCAACCTTTCATCGAGTACTCCTGAAGCTGCCAGAGCCAACATCAACAATTACATTCAGCTGTACTCTGAAAATATACAATAAACATATACTACCTGCTCACTCCCTCTGATCCTTCCTCCAAATACATTCATTTTGCTTGTGGTTGAAACAAATAGGAAATACTCCTGAGTGGCTATAAACAAAAATCATGGAAAACCATTCAAGATAATGAGTGAAATTAGTCAGGCTCAATCTGCCTGCATGGACAAACAAATACAATATTTTTCATTTTCAAGTGGCACTCTTCATGGCGTTGTTTTGTTAATATAGAGAGTCTGGATCAAATCATGTCAGTTCTGATTCATCATGACTCCTTTACTGGAATCTACGGAGAAAACGCTGTCGACATCCTACGGAAGCATTACATAATATTTATTATTATCTTACGTAAGAGTAATGATATTTCATGGTAAAAGACAGATAGCTTTGCCTCGTACGTTTAGAAATTATTTAATGGATAGTGACACCAAGCCAAAGCATTGATAACATGTTGTAAACTTTGGAGAAAAATGGATTAACCAGTCATTTACTGGTGTTTACTCTGAGTTTAGTTATTACAAAATCTTTGATGCCTAATCTCAGATATCATCAGGGTGTCAAAGTTTAAAGAGTCTTTCACAGTACAACCTGTACATCAGTAACAGAGTCTGTGAAGGAGTGAGCAGTACTGAATGTACCTGCTTTAGAAATTTACAACTTGTTGTCTTTTAATAAATATTAGACTCTGAAACTTTGGAAACAGGCTCCAATAAGAGTTGTTACACAAGAAATTCTCTGGCCGATGATGGTCTACACACTGTAAAGAATATATATATATTTGTTTCAGCTTAAAAGGTTAGTGCCCTGCCTTAATTTTAAGTTAACTAAATTAAAAAAAGCAGGTTGAGGAAATTTTGTAATGATTCCCAAATAAACAAACAAACTTGATATTAATTCAGCTGACTTGAGAAGGAAAAAGTTCAGTAAACACATTCATTCAACTCACCATTTCAAGTCTTCAAAAGTCTTCAAGTTAGAAGAACATTTCAGTTTCAGTTCAGAAATGTTCTGAAAATAAATACTACTTTAATAAATAAACCTTGTATATTTATGTCAAATTAATGTGGAAAATCAGTTGATTCCGCTAAATTCCCGTGTGATTTGTTTGTCCTGATTTGTCCTGTTTGTGAATTAAAAGTTGGTGTCTGGGCTTCAGTTTACTGTCACAGAGGAGTAAAGAAACCAGAAAATATTCACATATGAGAAATCAGAGAACTTTGCCTTTCTTTCTTAAATTACTCAATTAAATTAAATTAACTGATTAATCGGTTATCGAAATAGTTGCCGACTAATTTGATAGCTAACATCTAATCAACTAATTGTTGCAGCTCTACTTGGATTAACTGTAGTAATAAAGAGACAATTATCTCACACAGCAACCTCCAAATTTGATTAGACTTAAGTGAATAAAATGTGAAGTTTCGATCAAATGAAATTTCATATTTTTAAAAAACTGGAATCCATTCACATCTAAAGCATTGCATCATCAGATCCTCCATCACAAGAGTGAATGTGGAGGTCCAGAGGTCCAGATGTACGAGTGCCCTTTGACCCCATAACCATTCAAACAGGGTAATTTATGGACCGTGTGTGTGTGTGTGTGTGTGTGTGTGTGTGCGCGCGCGTGCGTGTTCATGCTTTGGATGTGTCTGGAAGGAGAATGCAGTGCTGACAATGACGAGAACAAGTCCCCACAGTTAATAAAAGTTTCCCATCAAGATATTGGTTAAGATATTTCTACATTGTTAAAGTGCCGTTTTTCTACTTTTGAAAGCTCAGTGTTTTTGCCAAGAGTCAGTGAGGACAATGACAGGATCTGTCTCATTTTTCCATCACTGTTTACATATTTCCTATCATCGCTGCTTGATATTTTTCCCATGAATTCACTCCCCTGTCCATTAATGTGTCAGCTACGACAAGGCTGAAATAAGAGCCAGATTTCTGTAGGCAGACCAAGGCAGCCCTGCCACAAACCCCACCAGTCAGGCACCACCTTAAACAAAAGTCTTTCAGCAGCAAATCATGTTTCTGTAAGATCTTCTGCTGCTTTGGAGCGCCTCGGCTCTCTGAAGAGAAAATGGCTCCAAACATCAAGAGTCAATTACTATCCGCAAGGAATCTTAAGTTGGACATCTTTGTTTTTGATGGACGGCTCTTTTCATTGTTTATGTTATGTGGAGGATTCTTGCAGAGTACAATCATAAATATCTTGGAGAGAGGGAGAGGAAGGCAGAAGAACAGGAGGAGATGCTCGGACTTACGACTAAACCTCAGTGATTAAACAAATTTCTAAACAACCATCAAGATTTGGTGTGAATCATCATCTCTGTGTAACTGTATGTATACAAATCTTCTAAATGAGCCACATACACTTATCTGAAGATTTGGATACATCTGGTTGTATTCCTGAAGTATTTTACAAGCCTACAGAGTTCATATAATCAATACAGAGAGGTATTTACTGTATGAATGCAAACATTTTTCCCCATTCAGCTCAGTTTTTGGCTAATCTCGGAACTGTGCTAACATGAATCCAACAGTTTATTGTTGTCTAAATAACAGATTATTATATTTGGTAACACACTGCAAAACAGAATCCCTTTGGAGTAAACAGTGATGGGGAAATTGTTAGCATCATTTACAGTTAGGCCTAAGACTTGAAAATAGCTGTATCTGCCAGGTCTGAAAGACACTTTTTGTTGTATAATCTCAGAAAAATTGGAGAATATTTCTTTGTTCTAGACATACAGCACATTCCAATACCCATGCAACAGTACTATTCATTAAGCCAGAAAAACATTTAATATGTCCCTACACATATGTGAAATGGGGTCCATTACCGATGTCTGACAGTCATTGACCACTGAGTGCTCTGCCATTGTAATATCCTAATTTACCTATTTTATGGGTATTGCAGTAGTGTATTGTGCCAGCCAGAGAATGGAAAAATGAAGGATGGGTTTATTCAAATACTCAAATAAACACCCAACCCTAAATGCAGTATGCCAAAAATACCAGGATGCCTTACTGCATCCAGTTGCATTTTGCAGTATGCAAGCCAGCATGCTTTTCTGGCAGTTCTGACCCACAATCCTCTGCGCAGTGGAAGATATGTCACATTGATTGAGCTGCCAAGAAAGCACTGTCTTCCAAATCCCATACTTTCCTTTTTACTTAATATTCGCTACGTACTGTGACATATGTATGAGCAAGAGAGTCAAAGTTAAAGGCGCACAGTTATGAAGTAGTATGTCCAAGCTGTATGATTATTGCATCCAACAGTATGTACTTTGTTAAGACAACTGCAGAACATTGCAGTAAAGTAAAGAGAAACAGTATAACATTTAAAACACACTAATGATTTGATTGTGAAGAAAAAGAAAGAAAAAACAATGCAAACATCAATGTAAAATAAGATTATTAAAATTCAGATTACAGTGCAAATCATTCTGTAGTTTAATAGTTTCATACGCAGCAGAATCATCTTTTTTGGGTCCATCTCAGTCCATGAGACGACCCTCTATACTAACTAAACGGGGCTGAACAGTGACCTCTTGTAGCAGGAGACAGAACAACTTTCTGACGCATGTAAACTTAATACCCAGGTGAAAATAATTTAAAGTAATCTAGTCCTTTTTAGAGCTGAAACCATTAGCAGATAAAATGCCTGGACAACTGGCAGAGACTTCATCATAAAGTGTTTTTGATAAACGATTAATCTTTAAGACACTTAAGATTAAAGATCAGCTTGATGTCAGACAAACTCTTTGGTTCTAGCTTCTCCTCTGTAGGATTTCCTTTCCTTTTCTTGCTTTTCTCTGTTTTATATCACTATAAATTGAATGTCTTGGCAATTTGGACTGTTCAAGATGAAAATATTCATTGGTTTCCATCCTGCACAAACTTCTTTCAGAAAACCAAAAACAATGAGCCCTGACTGCATTGTATTTTTTAAACATTCTTTCTCTACCAGCCATCATGCTGCACTGGAAGTCTAATCCTGAAAGTGTCATTTTGGTGTCGGTCTGGTGCATGTGAACAGGCTGAATTCATGGCCAGTAAAGCAGTGGGAGGTGAAGAACAGCATCTGTGACAGATAACATCCAGGGCTGCTGCCATATAGACACCACGTGCTGCAGGAAAAGCCCCCCACCAGAATACGCACACACCTTATATTGCTGCTCCTCCACACTCACCCCTAACCCTGCTACACACACACAACTACACACCCCCCACACATACACACACACACTGCATGAAAGTGAGGCTCTTAATGGAGTCATCAAAGGTAGAGCTGAGTCCAGAGAGGCATCTGGACAGCCTGGCCGTTTGAACAGAGCAGCCAGGAATGCCAGCTAATTACCCTGTGTGTGGACGTGTGTGTGAACGAACATAAATGTATGTGTGAGGACAGATAAAGAAAGTTAAGAGCGATACAGAGACAGACAGACGCATGTGACAAACTGAATAATATCTGTGCATGTCCGTGCATAATATTTGTGGTGTAAAATAACAAGATTTCTAAAGCTGAAAGTCCAACGCCAACAACTCAGAAACCACAACAGTTGGGCAACATCGCACTGGCAGCTGAACTGTAAATGAAAAATGTGTGAAATGCAGACGACCGTCACAGCACTTTGCCTGAAAACATAACTCCTGCCGTGTCAGGCCTGTGAAATGTTTTGACAGAAACTGGCAGCTTTGGCACTTTATCATGTTACAAAGTCAACTGTGTTAAAGGAATCGTGAGTTTTTTCTCCTCTCGATCGAATCACCATTAACATCACTGTGAATTTCTCTTGGTTTCCTCCCAGCAGCTCTTAAACGTGTGTGACATAACTCGCTGCGGTCTTGCTGCGCCCGGTAAAGTGATCTCAAATTATGCGGGACTGGAATGATGAGCAGCGCAGACAAGAAACTCTACGCTATCTGTTGGCCGGACCGCTGGTATTTTTAAACTTTTCACTCAGGTGATCCCTTTTGTTTGATTTTTTTTAATAATCTGGGTTTGTTTTTCTTTTCCTACCGCGGCCAGTTTTGAAATCACACACAGCTTGAACGGTGTGTGGTTTCGGCTATTTCTGTCCAACAAGGGAGACAGTGATGTGAGTGTTCTTGTCAGGGAAGGAAATAAAACCATTATGGGGGCAAGAATAAGCTGAATAATACAGTGAGTGCAGGTCAAATAGAACAATCATGCTGCTAATGAAAAAAACACATGAAGAAACCCATTCAATGTAGCGCAAAAAGGGCACCCCATATCTGTTTAATATGATTTATAACCCAGAAACTTAATATGAGCAAAACAAATTTTGAAAAGAAATCAGTTTACCAAATATGCTATTTGTAAAAAAATGTTGGCCGTGTTGAAAATCAGAAACAGGCCTCTGTTTTCTCAGCTTCGGTTTTAAACTGTCGGCCAGGCAGGCTTTGATGTGGCCACTTAGCGCAGGATGATACTGTTGTCAACCACATCAGTCTAAACCAATACCTCAACGCTCCTCAGAACACATAATATACAGCAGTTTCCACTCCAACCCAATATCTTCACCAGCACTCACCGAGTAAAAACTGCTTGCTCTCTCTAAGACATCATAAAGAGCCGGAAATATTCAACCAAACTCTGAGAACAAATAATGCAAAGGAAATAATTTAATCCTATTAAAACCACAGGTTTGTGGACATGCAACAGCGGCCAAGACGACTTGTTTGCACGCGTTTCGCTTTTTGTTTTTTGGATCTTTACGGCCAACTAAAGCAGAATTGTTTAATATTTTTGATATCGATATCTGATTCAAGGACACTGGTGGTCCATTATTTCTTTTCTTTTGTATCTTTTATCTGTTTTACTGGCATGGATTTTCTTTTCTTTTGAGTCTTTGGCGGTTACATGGACGTAAACTCTCATGTCACAATGAATACGAGACGTCGTCAGTCACTCTGTTGCCATAGTTTTAAAGAGAAAAATGATCCTACAGTGTAGACCTCAACTGATGCAAATCAGATATTAAAAAGCCATAATAGCACCATTTTTGCTGTATAAAAATTTTGTTCTTTGGATGTCACATTTTTATTTAACATCTAAGAGTGAGAAATAACTCAGGGGTTCATCCAAATATCTGCATATTGGACCCAGAATAAAGGAACCAAACCATTTCCATTCTTTTCACTGAGGGGAGTTCATGACACAAATGAGTCCACAAGTGACTGTATTTCACAATACAGAGCGAGACTTTTCCGTGCTACAGGCTCGCTGTAGACCCGCTCACAGCTGGTCACCGTGTCGAGGTCATATTGTGAACAACCACAGTACAATCTTCAAAAAAATCTCCTGGTTAAACAGTGGAAACATTTTCATAACCTCCCTTAACCTTTAGGTTCAGCTGGAGTCTCTCTGACCTGCTTTCCAAAGGGGCTGGGCGGGCGGGGGTCGGGAGGAGGTCTGCGAATGTGTGTGTTCCTCTGTGTGTGTTCCCTTTTTTGTGTGGATATGTGAGAATCTTGTCATGTATATGTGTCTGATTGTGTGTATGGCTGCAGCTTATTATTCCTTTGAATTATCGATTAATTGTTTGGTCTATAAAATGTCAAAAAATTGTGAAAAATGTTCATCACAATTTCTCAGAGTCCAATGTGACATTTTCAAATAGCTTCTTTTGTCCAATCAGCAGTCCAAAACCCAAAGACTCTTCATTTACTCTCATAAATGACAAAGAAAAGTAGCAAACCCTCACATTTAAGAAGCTGAAACCCACAAAAATGCCTTCAATTTTTGCTTGAAAAAGGACTGAAACGATTGTTCTCTCTGTCTATCTGGCTCACTCTCTTCAGAACAAATTTATCTTAAAAGTCACAACAGGCGTTTGATTAAGCTCAACTTGCAATTGATATGACATATTTCACAAATGTTTAAAGGGTTCCCAAACTTTCTCAGCTTGAGACCAAAAAGAGAAATCTGGTGTCTCCCCACGACCTAAACAAGCCAGCAAGTCAGGAACAGTATGTCGGCATGTTAACTGCGGGCTAGCAAGGTAACGTCAGCAATCACGGCTAATATTGACAAGAAATGTTAGCTAGCTAGTAATACACTAGTCACCAACAAACATGAAACATGAAGACAACATGAAACAAAGTCTCATGAAAGTCTCATCTTTGCACAGTAAAAAAATGTTTGGACTTGCCCCATTGCTGAGAATGAGAAAGCTACACACTTAAAGAGAGCTCAAACGCATTTTCAGGTCGAGGTTCATGAGAAGTGGTGTACCCTCGTGGGTTAGGGGTATGAGTCTGATCAGGGAACTTTCTTGTATCTCATCTTCCTCTCTCTTCCCTCACGTCCTGCTAAAGGTACAAAAATAGCCCAAAACATACTTTTAAACAAAGAAATATTTCTCAGAGAGGTGAAGTCGGTTTCTTGTCAAACCATAACTGAATAACTGCAGGCTACTCAGACAGCACTTCACACAAAACTAGACTTTCTGTGCTAAGCAAGCCCACGGTTACTGTAGGCCGGTGTGTTGTGATTGAAGCTAGAGCCTCAGCTGGTGGCTGATTGTCTAACATTACACAACACAGAGGTGTGCAAGAAAAACACTACGTTACTCAAAAATATGGAGATGATTGTTCAGGGGTTGTTGTTTTTTTTACCAACAAGTCTTTGAACAGCTTCCGTAATGTGTAATGCAATTTTTTATTTGTTAAAATGGATTGGGTATTGAAATAAGTATTGTTCAGGAACCGATATTGAAGCCAAGGTATTGAAACCGGTATCGGTATCAAAAAATTTTGAACAATATCCAGCCCTACTTGTGTCAAATGTCTCTTCAGTCTGATTTAAAGATTGAGGTTTGCTGGGAATAAGGAGGAAACCTGTTGACATTTGTGACATAAGATTAGAGTACAAAGACATTGAGCCACATAAAGAGAATGATGATGAGGACAGAAGGTAAGGAAGACAGAAATAAAGGAATATAGACAGTAAAGCTAGAAAGTGACATAAGAAACAATGAGGTGGAATGAGAAATTATTTTGTCTATGCAGCAGGGTTCATAAATCCATAAAATGTGGCTTTAACATGAAGAAGATCACAGTCTAATAAGTACATAATGTGTCTGATTTGTAATGGTTTCTAAAAGGCAGATTTCCAACCCCATTTATGGAATTGACAGGGTCACATTGGGGTTTAGTTTTGGCTACAAAACCCATTAAACATCGTAGTGGTCTTTATGAAGTGGTTAATGAACAGTTTCTTACTGTTAGAAGGCCAGGTTGTGTTTATTTGTACTTGCAGCTCCGTTAGTGTTACGGTTTGAGTTTGACTGGCAAAGAACCCATTTGGCTTGTTTTTATGAAGGTTGTAGTGTTGCCCTGTTACACACAGGTGTTTGCCCTTGGTAGGGCATGTTGATAGCGGAAAATGTCCATGCCTTTTATATTAAGTGAACTCTGTACTATTTGTGCTTTCAGTGCGGGGTCATAAAATTGTTTTTGGTTTGCCCTTAAAAACATAAATTCATAATTAAGATGTTGGGCTGAGATCCAGGGACCACAAGGAGGGAGAAAAATTGTTTTGTTCTGTTCTTTTCAGCAAAAGAGGAGAAAAGACACCAGCGAGACAAGGTGTTGAATGATGAAAATTAAACCATAAAATAAAAAAAGTTAAGTTTTAAGAGCAATGTAGGTCAAGCACCAGGCTTTAAACCATTTGTGAATGTGCATGACTGCATCTGTGTGTGTGTTTATCACAAAAACCTGCTGCAAGGGTCTGTGTTACAAGCTCAGGTCCTGTTTTTCTCCATCTCCTTGCCATAAACTCTGTTGTTGCAATCTAAGCCTTTTGTTGCAGCCTGGCCTTTTAACTCACAGGCAGACGGGCTGCTTCTGGTAACTGGTAAAGGGGCCATAAAAGAGCCCTGTGCTTTGGTTTTTGACAAACCACATCAAACGGGAGGAGGGAGAAAGGGTTTGAACAGGTGGACCGGCCTTTAGTGCATGCAGCACAGACAGATCTTATTCTGACAGATCACAGCTCAGAAATGTCAGCTGTGGTGCAGTGAGATGGAACATTTTGAACCTGATAGATCAGCGTTGTGTTGTGGTACACGTCTGTGTGAGTAATGGACTTAACATAACAAGCCACCATGATGCACTGTGAGCTACGAAAATCTTCTTGAAGTTGAGAGCTTTAACAAGCCTTTCTTGACCAAATAAGGGAACTGCGGGGATGGATTAATGCCAGTTTACGTCACCCAAGGACTACATTTAACAAAGAACAACAGGGCCAAAAACTATTAAAAACAACAAGACACATGCAATAGAAAATTGTTTGTCACTGCAAGACATCAAATTAATTTTATGCTCTTTTCAGACATTTCCAAATGCAAAACAGTCTTTCATTGAAATTACAAAGCAATGAGAAATAATAGACTACGGGAGACAAGAGTGACACATTCTGCAGTCCAAGAAAAGTCCAAGAAAGAAAGATATCTCAACATGCAAAGGTTCAGAGTGAGGACTTAACTGTAAAACATAGCAGATTCAGGGCAGATGCTCCCAGACGTCTATATATAAAACTAACTAGACCCATCCCTTCATCTCTTTGACTAAAACAAAATCACACCATGGCTGCAGGACGTTGCAAATTTCTGCATAAAGGAATACAGGCAGGGAAAGGCAGGAAAAGTGATCAGGTTTAAAAAGCGGTATGATTTACTGTATATGAGATTTGATGCTAAAAGGGAGAATTTTTGAAGAGGGGTTGTGTGAGGTACTTAAAGACTCAATAGTCACTGTATTACCTACAGCAGATGGTGTTCCAGTTTGGAGAAGCAGAGAGGAGCACCAGCATGGAAAGCAAGCAATGAACTGCTGTGGACGGGATTAGCAGCAAAACGCATTTTAGCTACTTAAAAAAGGCTCACCTCAAAAGATCAATATTAGTTTAAGAGTGAACTATATTTAGAATATGTTGATCACTTTAGACTGCCTTTTAGGCTGCCTTTTCCAATGGGAAACTGCTGTTACATAAGCAAAGTATTGCCCTCCCCAAACCAACCAAACTCAATAGACAAAATCAGTAATTTTACCTTGCAGAACAAAAGAGTTGCTAGTCTACCGCTGCTTTGCTCAGTTAGTTTGTTTGTGTTATTGTGTGACTTCGATGTTTTAAAAGATTAATTCAGACTCACCAAAGTCACACAATAACACAAACAAATCTTACCTCACAGGACACGGAAGTTGATGATCTACTGCTGCCTCGATCTGTTACTGATTAAATCAGTAATCCTCTTAAATCAGTTTCCTCTAAGGAGTTTGGTTGGTTGGGAGAGAGCGATATTTGGCTTATATAACAGTGGTTTCCCAGTGGCTGACTGATAGCAAAGTAAAGTGTCTTTTTTTTAGGTGGACTTTTTATTAAGTAACTGCTGACCCCATCCACAACAGTGCTTAGCTGGTACTCCTCTCTGTTATCCCTTTAAATATTCTGGACTTTTGCCTGAAGCTGTGTCTCTCTTCAGTCTTTCATGGTACAGTACTACTACAGTATATTCAGTCAATTCACTCTTTAGAGAAGAAGTACACAGATTCAGTTGTTTTTTGGCAATGCAGCATGGCATAAGGTTGTCAAACAGGAAATGGTCTAATTACTGACACTTTCAAGAATGACTTTAACAGACCTCTAGAGATACTCTGGATACACTGTCCTCTTTTCTCACTTCATTCTTCCAACTATTCCTGCAACTAGGCTTCACTTCCTACCGGCCCCTTTAGCTAATCCTCTCAAACCCCTGATAGTTTTATGGCTTGGTGTAACTGGCTTTAGGATGAGAGAAGAAAGGGCCGGCAACCACAGCTTAAACCAGTAATTGGTTCAGGCTTGAAAACTGATACGGACGCCTTGACCTCTTGCCAGTCTGGCAGCCACAGAGCCTCTCTCCGTCCTGTCCGTGTGCCTGCCTGCCTGCCTGCCTGAGCTCCCCTGGTCAGAAAAACAAACATAGAACGGAGAAATGTTTTTTCCTGGCTTACACCTTGGTCCCAGGGCATGCAGCCTGCAAACTAACCAGCAAATGAACAGGGGGCAAGAGGCCGGTCTGAGGTCTGCCTGTCACATAGTGAAGAAAAAAAGAGACAAGACTGGGGTTCACTTGTGCAGAAGAAACTCAGATCATTCAAGTTTCTCCTGCAGGATTTTCAAGCTATTTTGCAAAATTATAGAATCCCAATTAAGAGTGTTACATGCAAACCTATAAGCTCATATTCCAAGAAGCATCTTTTCACATTTTAAACTTATGATAATACAATAAAATTTACAGTGTTTCTTTTTGTCTTGACTCAAAACAATAAATTAGCAAAGCAGTTGGCATCTAATTTAATAGCCAACAATCAATTGATTTGACTAATCGCTGCAGATCTAGTTGATTAACTGTCGGTGTTAAGTCAGTGGTTTTCAAACTGGGGTTTAATTGATTGTAATTTATTATATATCCCAGGTTGATCATTT
>JAJHUR010118940.1:0-13770 GCA_027495735.1 Lutjanus campechanus
GTTCATAAGAGTACTATAGCAGAGAAAATGCAGCCTAAAATACCACTTCCAGCGTTACTTGTAGCGGCTCACCCTGCTAAACAGGGAAAGAAAAGAAAGCCAGAGGCAGAAAAAGGCTGCGACGAAAAAGGCTCTGGATAAAGCTAGAGGACAAACCAGAGTCAACATCGGTGCAGCCTTTGAGCGGTGGAGACAACTGAGGCATCTGAAGGGCCTGAAAAGTGCTGCAGAGGTTGCTGTGTTTCTGTTGGACAGGTAATTATTTGTTTTGCTTCAGGGGAATGTGTTATTTTCATGAAATATGTGACGTTTGCCAACTTAGCTGCTTTTGTAGCTCGTATTAGCCCAATGCTAACATTAGCTTCTCTGTCGGTGTAAGCCGGTGGTCGGTACATACTGCTTATCTAACTTATAGGATCTGTGCCTCTTGCACGGAGCATTGAGTGTTTTTACTCGACGTGGGGCGTGGTTTTGGACGGAGCACTGACGGGAGGAGGAGGAGGTGGTGGAGCTTAGAGGACGTGCCACTTTCAAATCTTGCTAGCTCTCCAACAGCTCTCTCAACATTACCAACTATAGCTTTAAGCCTGCATTCAGCAATAATAATTGTATGCAACAGTAAACCATGCCCACAAAAAATACTTGTTTTTGATTGGCTGCCAGGTGTCTTTTAAAATGTTTGTACAAAGCTCTTCAAATAGGGATTCATACATTATCACATTATATGAAGAAATATGGCCTTGGTAGTTTTAATAACGCGTAAGATTTAATTAGGATACATTTAGGATTATTTTACTGTATTTATAAAACCATCGGAGTGCATAAATTTAGAGGCAACAAAGTTTAATGACCTGCGCTCACCTCGATCTGGCCAGCACTGCGGGCCTGACTCGCAGGGTAAATTAATTTTCTCCTCTCCGTCTCTTTCTCCCTCTCTCTCCCCTCTCTGTGCCCAAAGTTATTTAATATCCACTCAGATTCAGATTCATTATTACCTGCTTCACCCCCCACGCTCCTCCCCGGCCCCTCCAGATACGACTTTGAAAGACCACCGTATCTCCGAGGCCTAATTAGAATTGAAAGTCTGCTCGTTTAGAATTGTCAACTCTCACCTCAAGCCTGGAAAACTTTGCCTTGAATTTCAAACACAACCCGTAACACTAACTTCATGGCGTAAAAAACTGTATAGCGTATAACTTTGCATTGTCCCTAGGTGACAGAACATTGATGCACCACCAAAATTTGTGTGTTTGTGTGTGCGTGGTGAGAAAATTATGAAAAAAAGTGGATTACCAGCTCTGGATAACATTCTCTCTTCTCCTGTACGTCTCTTTTTTAAAATGATACCGCGGAGGGTGTTTTCCTAACTCAGCATGTGGCCAGTAAACATCACAATCCATCAGTCTTGGATGTTTTGGGGGGGGGGTTTGAGAGGTGGGGGGGTGGGTGGCAGGGGAAAAAAGACGGTTTGTTTTCACACTTAAGGAAGACATGAAATAGAGTGTCCTTAACTTAATCACCACCTTGTTTTACTACATTTGCATACATTTACATATTAATTGGACCACCGATTAAAATTGGTTTTGTAATTTTAATTAAGTGTCCACAAAGGTATATGATTAGCACTGTTTAAAATACAGCCTGACATAACTAGACGCAAAAAAAGCTCTTTGCTGAGGATTTTTTTTTTCTCTTCAACCCCCCCTCCCTACCGACACCTCTCTCCCTGCTTCTCTTTTCAGAGAGGAGGGGATTACTTACAGGGAAAGCCTGTTTCATGATAGCCATTTTTTAAATCTGCAGTAGATTAGGCTGCCATGGAGACTGAGGGTGCTGGTGGCGGGGGGCGGGGCCTCCAATTCATTGAGGGTATTTAAAGATTCATATATTGTAAGATAGTGTTTTAGTGGCAGTAGTTGGTAAAGAGGCCCTCTTAAGTGACTGAAGCTGCAGCTGAAATGTGGGCCCAGTGCCTCTTTTTAGTGTCAGTTACACAAGTTGCAATAATCATCCCTGCACGTATGGTAAAAGGTGATGATGGTTCCAGGGGCCCACAGCTGGAAAAGGCTAACAAAAATCCCTTGGGGGCTATCAAGTCAAGATGATAGCTTTATTTTTTCTGCACAGAGTTCCTGACTACACCTCGGAGGCTACGTAGTACTAGCATTCAGCACACTGTCATTCAGTGTAGTGTTTTTTAAAGGTGTGAGACCTGTTTGTATTGATCTTCAGCTGGGCAGTACAGTGGAAACCTATGTCACAATATTAATAGGGATGTTTTACTGATATCAGTGTGTATTATAAAATTAAACAAATTAGTGATAAACAGGGTTTGAGTCAATGCACGATGCCCTGTGGCCACAAAAAGCTACCTTGTGGCTACCAAATATTCCATGTAGTTTTATCCCCATACTGCGAGCCTTCGCCAACACATTGATTTTCCAGGGTTCAGTATGGTAAAAAAGCCATATAGTGATCATTTTGACTGAAACTGGTGATTGCAGTATGCAACACGATTAGTGGAAATGAGAATTTTTGTATTACAATTTTCATTCATTCTGAAAAAACAACAACAACAAAAAAAAAACTACTAAAATTGTGATGATGTGATATTTGTTTGGATCTGTACCAAGCAAACATTTGGAGAGTAAGATTTTTAGGCCAGGGCAGCTATGCAGCATGATAGAACTATGTTATAATATTGTTTTCTCACATATTTTTTCTCTTTCTGGTTCTGTGATTTGGATATTACCCTTGGCCATGTTGCGATTTCGATTAATATTAGGATTAATTGTGCAGCCCTAGTCGGTACTTGCCCAAAGTCAAGTTATACTGTACATATTGTTCACATTTGATAACTGCTAATGAATAAAACAAAGACAGAAGTTGTTTTTTATGTTTAATATAGGGCTACAACATCTATAAAATGCAAAGAAATTTGAAAAATGTCATCTCAAATGCAAAGATATTCAGTTGAATATAATAACAAACAAAGAAAAGCAGGAAATTCCCATATTTGAGAGGCTGAAAACAGCATTTTCTGCCACTTTTGCATGAACAATTAAATGAAAATGTTTAATTTTTGATTAAAATTTGCTCACAATCATTGTTTTGGACAGCAACATTTTATAAAATAATGAAACTATAGGATCATGTCAAGATAATGTGCCACTGACAGCGTTAACAAGTTTGAAGCATCACCAGTGCATTTTAAAGTATCGGTTTAGAAAAGGTTGATGGAAACTTCAAGACTTGAAAAAACTTCTGATAATTGAGAGCTTTTATAAACCCAGATGTACTAGTCTGATTTATTTACATGTTGACAGCTACTTCCTGTAATTATAGCGCTTCTATGACAAGAACGCAGCATATGTTGCTTGTGTGTGCTCAAGTATTAACATTGAGGGCTACATAAGCGTTTTGCTAAAGTGTTGAAACACTGGAGCCAACAATGCACTGGGGACACACAGATGATTTTTGTGATACTGTACATCTGCATGTTGTGCTCTCCTCTATATGCATACAAGGCTTCAGCTGGGAAAAATTTGAGAACTTTTCTCTCCCACACTCTTAATGAGCGCAGCTTTTGCCAAGTCAAATGGCCTGACATGTAACAGAGAGAGACTCGCGCACCATTTTTCTGATGCAATTACAGCAGAGTCGGGGTATCATACTGGGGACTTTTCAGAAACGTAATATTACCTCATTTTGTCTTTGGTGTGGTCTGGAAGGTTTTTGAGAGACATTTGGAAGCATTTTACTCATAAAATACTTAACCATTTAAGTGATAGGATACTGTTTCCTGGGCTCTGTCCCTGCTGCCAACCACAAAAGATTGAAAACTGAGGGGGGAAAAAGTACAGTAGGTTGGTACATTTTCCCCTGTCATCTATTATGCCCCTTCACTGCGTCTTCAGGCAACAGAAAAACTGTATTTTCTCCCCCACAAGCATCAACAATGCTTTGAAATGTACAGAAAACTCGAGCTCCATATTGCCACATATCACGTTTCCTTCTGCATGTTTCAGGATTGGTTTCTTTATTCCAACTTTGAGCTTTCAACAGACAAAAGGAGGCCTCTTCTTCCCTGGGTGCAATCTGTCCATAATAATGCCTGGCATGGAGCAAGTCCTCTCATTACCAGCGCTCATACCCACCTCTGTGATGACGAGCCTTTCTGTCATCCAGTCCAATCCTCAAAGCTGTCTTTTGGGAGCCCTTGGAGTTATGGCATTAGTTTTGCTTTCTTCCCCAATCCTCCCTCCTCCCTTCCCTCCTCTCGCTCCTAAATTGCCGCTTCTTGAGTTACTAAGCTGCCCTAATAGGTACAACCTGCGCCGACTCCCTGTCCTCAGATGGGATGGGACGTACCTCTCCCGATTGCTGTTTTGCGCGCAGAGGATAAAGAGCTATCCCACGATGCACCCTGTCACACGCGATGCCGGGCTCGCGCCGTGATTTCGCCTGGCTCCCGAACACCGTCCTCAGCGCCAGAGATTTAAATGTGTTTCCTATTTCTTGCTTCGCTGTTGACATCAGAATGTTTCCAACCTCAGTGTTTTGTGTGTGTGCATGTACCCCCCCTCCGCCGTAACATCCAAAACACACACATACACATGCATGGGACACTTACATAATTACACACACAAATACGTGCATGCAAAACACACGCAGGCATCTGCAAACACACTTACAGTCACAGTCAAATAAAGCCACATGCATGCAGAAACACACGCAGGCGGGGCGATCATGATATTTTATTGAAACAGAAACTTTGCTCGTTGCCAGCAGACACTGTGGAGGCCACCACATCCCACAGGTCCTGGAAGCTGCTTTATGGGACCCTAATCAGCTTGCCAACACTTTCTGTGGATGCCGACACATTTATTTGTCATAAAGGATAAGCAGCCATTGATTGCCAGGTGATATTGCATTTAGTGTCATAAAACTACACATGCTGCATGGTACTTTTTAAACAACAAAGCAAGCAGATCGAGTAGATGGGGATATGTGAGAACAAAGAATCTTAAGAAGTAAAATAAACCATGTCCGTGTTTCCACCTGTGGCCGGTTCCATAAAACCACAGAGGCTAAGGTTTCTCTTAAATTTTCATCTGAGGATGCTGTAGGAAAAAGTGAATTGCATAAAATCACCCAAATCATTTCTGTGGGATGTTGCAAGTGAAACCCTTTAATCTCTAATTTAGGGCTGCAACTAACAATTATTTTCATGCTTGATGAATCGGTCGATTATTTTCTCAGTTTAGTTTCTTTATTTGGAGCTCATAGCAATTTTTTCTTTATTTGGAGCTCATTGTATGCATTGCACTTTGTATATATTTATTTCTGTAAATCAGCTTTATACTACTTAGTCTTGACACCTTTGAAGTTCGTTTATTGTTTAGCTTTATAGGGGAGGTATTTTTTATAAGCCTTCTTGGCTTCCAACCTCTCCTGCACAATGTTTTTAATTTTGTTATTTTAATGTTTGTTGTATATATATATATATATGTATATATATATATATATATATATATATATATATATATATATATATATATAATGTGCAAATAAACTAAACTAAACTAACTATTTTCTCAGTTAATCAATAATAAACTGACAGAAAATGGTGAAAAATGTTGATCAGTGTTTCCTAGATCCTGAGATAATATCATCAAATCTTGTCAGTCTCAGTCTTGTTTTACTCACAACACAAAGATATCCAGTGAGCTGTCAGTAAGGAGTAAAGAAACCAGAAAATATTCATATTTAAGAAGCTGAAACTGATATTCAGAATAATTGGTGATTAATTTAATAGTTGATTATTAAGCGATTGATCATTATTTGCCCTTAGCGACGTTAGTAATCCCTTATGTGTTGCTTGAAGGTCCTTAGCAACCATTTTAATAATTTATGGTGACTGAAAAGGAGGTGGAGATACCAAGACACATATTTCAGGACAAGGAAAACCCACTGGACACTCTGATTTGGTAGAGACTTGTTAGAGAATATAAATTTGGTATTAGCTCTAGCAGCTTGGTAGCTAGCTAGATGCACACGGGCACAACTCTTTCTCATAGACCAACCCCAAAATACAGTATATCTACTGTAAAAGCTAAAGATTGAACTGTTTTTCATGGTCTGAAAGCTAAACCAGTGACAACAGCTGCAGCTAAGGTTAGCACACCTGCAGCCAGTGTCTTGACAGTGTAACTTCATAAACTTCACGGACGACATAACTTTAAGGGAGGTATCTACAACTTCATGGATAAGTTGTTGTTGGAGATAACTGGGCTGATTTCACTGTATTGGTTGGCTTAGCATTTTTTTTTTATAGATGAAATGACATTTTTGTTTTTACAGAGAGAATAAAGTACTGAAACAGGTACAGTTGAGTACTGAGGACCAGTATTGATTCAAATTTGAACAGTAACCAACCCAAGTCACAGTTAAGGAAAGCTGTGTTAAATTGCATTGAATTGCATTTTTCTGTATTCTTTTTTATCGGTTTACATTTGGGCCACCACAAATGAACTTTGGCCACCAAATTTAGCATCTTGGTGGCTCTTGGACCAGTCTGTCTGGCTTTCTCTCATAATGACTGGCCCTCCACTGGCCACAACATTCTGTTTCAAGAGGAATTACATCACATTAATGAAACCATTTGAGGAGAATTCAACCCCAGGATCAGTTTTGTTCTCATGAGTGAACAATTACCTGCAGCCCTCTACTGTTGTAGGAAATTAATTCAAAAATCAACCCTAAAAATAAGAGGACGCTCATAATTTGTCGTTAAAAGTTTGTAATTTTGCATTTTTCTGCCTGTGAGAGGAAGACGTCAGAGTGCAGCACCTCGGAGCCAAAAAATATGGTTGAAACGCTGATACAGGGTGCCACCTTCACTTTCCCACAGGCCCGTGGTGTGAGAGTGATGCTGAGTGTTCTGTACAAATCACAGACGTCTGCCTCACACTGTCAGGCCACATAGGTGGCACGGGTGATGAATACCGCTTCCCTCCGACGCCTGAGCATTATCATAAATAAAATAGAGTACAAACACCAGCCTTTGCGCACTAATGGAATTTGTCAACATGAAAGAAGTGTTATTGAGCTTCGCCGCTCCCTCTCTTCTCTTTGCTGATGCCTTGCCAAATACTTATCCCCTCTCTGGTGAGCATTTAGCGTTAACTCGCGGCAGCTCCTGGGAATCGCACGGGCATAATGAAATTACCTCAGCACAAACAAATAGGGTCAAACTCTCAAGGAGACGAGCATTAGGGCCGCATTTTGCTAATTACGTGGTGCGTTCTCGCCGCCGTCTCACGGAAGCTGCACTGGATAGCCGGGATCTGCAGGACGCCACCATGTCCAATCCTGAGTAAACACGCCACCAGGAGAAGAGTCGAGGAAATTAAAGTAAGCAAAATGGGATTACAGTAAACAACACCTCATATTTTGTCGATTTGCAGTTGATAATTAAGCAGATTTCATGCTGATTTGCCGAAGGAGAGATGAGACATCTGCAGGATTAAGCTGGACGTCTGTGTGTTCTTCTGCAATGGACGGAATGTCAGTGCGGTCACTCAGCGTCTCTTAGTACCTGCGTGGAGAAGAGAAAACACATGCATGGACACACGGGTCAAAATCCCCCCAGCAGCAGCCCTACCCTTGATCATAATGACATTTCTTTACCATAACAATGCTATCAGATCTGTTTTCTACGATTCGTCTCACCTGTGTTATCGCTGCCAGCAGAGCAAGAGATGCCATTACCTACATGACCGTGACAGAGCATTTTGTAATTATTGAGCATGCCTCTGTGGTAATTACTTCAGTTTACTGAATTATAAAAGCTGGAAGGAGGGGAGAGAGGAGCCACGGCCCTGAGCTGAGACAGAAATATTCTTCCGGAGGCTGAAGAGCTGAGAGACTTTCCTTGGCAGCGGTATTATCACATACACTCATCTGCCAGAGACTGTTGACAGAAAATATGCCCTATCAGCAGAAATAACCACTCGTTTTTTCTCTCTTTCTCCCACCGCCCCCCTCCTTTCGTCGCCACTGTGCGCCCTGACAGTCTGACGAAAGACAAAGCTCCCCAGTGAGGGATATCAATAAATCAGACAAACCAACAAGAGCGGAGACCACCTATTTCGCCTTCTGCATCAGCCTCGCTCGAGACGCCGTCGCATGTTTTTATGTTTCGGTGGCTTTTGTTGGCCACCTACTCTGGCGCTGCATGGTGACAACAACTACCCAGTTGGTAATCTCTCTCTCGCTGTTCCTCCCTTGCGCCTGAAATGAGCAAATCAAGGCTGGATTACGCCTGCTAACATGCTCATAAATTTGGGATTTATTCAGAGGTAAATTGGGATTGAAGGAGGAAGCGCTCTCGCCTGGTAATCCCTCCACATTGAAGGGGCCTGTAAGCTTGCTGTTGTCTGTGTGTGTGTGGTAAACATCCAATTGGAAGATGGTGGCGCTCATCTCCAGAACCAAAGGAACACAAAACACTGAAAAACTGTCAAAAATTGAAATAATCGCCATAATAACTCAAAAAACATTTGGAAAGCGGCGTGTGCACTTCAGTTTCTACCTTCCCCTTTCACATCTGCCTCCTTTTTTCTGATATTTGATTACTTTTTGAAACAGATTTACATCATGAGAAAGGCCACGAGGTTCTTCATCTTATATATTATATGGGTATTGGAGAGGAAATAAAAGCATCTGTATTCTATAACATTCCAGAGGAATGGAGAGGATCCAAATAAGATCTCGTCTTGTCTGTGTAGCCTGTGTCTCCCCGACATAAATGAGCTCAACTTGAGACCAATATGAGACTTTGACTATTTAATCATACTTACATACTTAATCATACTAAGAAATTGTTTGTCTCATCTCAGCCTGAGACTAATTTGACCCCAACTGAAGCTCTTAAAATGTTCTTCTTTTAGTCTCACTGATGTTAAATTTGTTTAAAATAATAATACTCAGCTCTTGGGATAACAATGAGATCTAAAAGAAAACTTGCTCATCCTAAATGAGATCTTAAATTTGTCTTAGTGGTCAAATTGAAGTCTTGTTGCTCCTTACGGTCGTCAAGGTGAAACTTTTGAGACACTCTGAGCTCAGGAAAAGATCTCCTTTTCTTTTGTTTTGGTCTTTTTTTCCTTCTCCCAAGCGGGGGTTTTAGGAGAAACAGACGAGACTTTGGTAAGCGCAAAATAAGAATCTCATTTGTCTCTCATAAGACAAAGAAAAGACAATTGTGAGAAACAATATTTTCCTCTGGGATTGCACCTGTATGTCATTACTGAACATTTCATTCCCACACTTTGGACACTAACATGCTGTTACATCAGCCTCCTCTCATTTAGGAAAGCTTTCTACAAAATTTGGAAGCCACAAGTGCATTAGGGGCTGTGTTCCTCAACCATTTTTTCCTTAGGCCAGTGTATTTAGACTCTGCTACAAGCACGCGCTGTGTCCATTTTGCACTGAGCAATTTGTGTTTCTGGTTCCTGGTTGCCGAGAGTTGAAAAATGTTTAACTTTGGTTAAACACTGTGCCTGTCACTGTCACTTTGCACCCAGCCGTGCAATCACAGTGGAGGCTCGGAAGTAGGCTCTGTCCAACTTCAGCTCTTGAACCAAACGATGGTTCTCACTCACCCACAAAAAATCTCATGAACCCACACGGATCGGCACGTCCATCCTGTTTCCCTAGGAGCTTCAGCCCAGAGCAAGGACCACAGCATGTAGGTTACCCTTCCCAGACAATGTTATTAAATTCAGCATTTGTTGGGAAATTAGGCGCTTGCAAAACATAAATTAACCCTTACTTTCCATGGATACTCTGTATCATAGCAACCAGGTGTCTCCAAAATGCTGTCATACGCTCCCAGACGAGTTTTTTTTTTTTTCCTCAGAAGACCGCCCGGTGTTTTCAGCGGGGGAAAAAATTGCTTTGGTGGACACAGGGCCTTAGTGAGGTCAGCCGCTGGTGTTGGGCTGCCTGGCATTCCAAGTCATCCCGAAAGTTTTGGATGAGGTTGAGGTCAGGGCACTGTGCACTGCAAACTGGGAAAACCATTTCTTTATGGATGTGGCTTTGTGCATGGTGACATTAAAACAGCAAAGGGCCTTCCCCAAACTGCTGCCACAAAGTTGGAAACACACTTTTGTCTAAAATATCACAGTATGCTGTTGTATTAAGATTTTCCTTCATCGGAACTGAGAGGTCCTGCACTTTCCATGACAAACTTTGACTGTTATTCCCCCTTCTTGACTCATGATGCTAAGACTAGAAGTCTTAAAAACACGATTCTGACTGAGCTGACTGACTGATACGCCTAAAAGACGTCTTTTTAAAGTCTTGTTGTACATTGAAAAGATGTCCCCTGCAAACAGTTTTTATGACGTCTTTTTGTAACGTCTTTTGAGCATCCAATGTTGACATTCAGACGAGGGTTAGCCCTTATTTAGCGCCACAGACGTCCAAAAATATCCTAGTCATATGTTCAATTATTGAACTGCATGTCACCGCCCAAGAGGGGTCATAGTCAGATGTCCAGATATTGAACCTGATTTGCATGTTGTGCAGACATACAGATATGGTTGTGGACGTACCGAGGCAATATAGAAATGATGTGCAAGTCTGGCAAGTCTGGTCTCATGTTTGCTGGGTCTCTACCTCTCAAACACGTGCACAGAAGAAATTGTCCATTCAATTAGGAAGAGACGATTTTCAGGCACTCAGTTTTTCCCCATGGAAATTCAATCTTCATGTCAGTTCTTTGCCTCCACTTCGTGCCTTCAAACCGTTTATCGCCCACATACAAGTTGATTATCCTTCTTATACTGTGGTCATTTGCCAACAATATGAAATAAAAGCATTCACAGATTTTTTTTGAAGGTTTGAAGCAAGAGCTTACCATTGTCATGACAAGGAATAATTCTAGTCCGTTTTACAACCAACCTCAGCTAGCTTGACACAGTTGATAACAAGTAACGCCACTTCCTAATTAGAAGTGATGCGAGTGAACAACTGTCCACAAGCACGAGCGATGTTGCAGCGATGCACTCCTTCCTCTGTAGATGAGTAAATTAGCTGTCTGAGTTATTTAGTCATAACTAACATAATTTCCTTAATTCAGTCTTGTGTCTATAAAGTTGGAGCACAGTTTTTTTCCTCTCATAACCCTGTCCTTTTTGAGGATAGTCCTGTGAAAAGGCTCCTCAACCACATTAATTAGTCTCTCATCCTTTCTTCTGACTGCTTTGATGAGGGGAAACAGAAACATCAAGGATTTCACATCGATTTTAGTCAAATAGAATAAGTTTCAAGTGGGTAGCGGATAATCGAACGGTGATTAAACTTGAGCTGAACTACGTGTGCGTTTAACAGTTTTAAAGCACACCTGCCAGCCAATCAGAAAAGACTATTCACCTAGACCATGGTGTCATGTATTGTAAATAAAGTTTTGGGCCTTAGACTTGGTCAAAGCACCAAATGTTCTTTTCTGTTCTTCACAGTCAAAATAATATGATTGTGGTCTTCTCTTTTTACTAATTGAAAATCTTAGATTTTATTGTCATGTTGTTATCATGCATCAAGTCGCCAATATGATTTTTGACATACAGATGAGGGTTGTATTCCTTTTTTTTACTCTAACAAGGCGAGGTCAGAGGTCAGGGTCCTGAGCTGATGGCGGATTAGTGCCTTGCACAAGGACACCTCTGCAGGTTGTGGAGGGGATTGAACCCTTCTATCCCTCCTGTATTATCTCCTCTTGAGCCCAGCTCAGAGGCGGAGTTCATCCTCCAGATTGCGGGTTATCCTCGTGGCCCTCGGCCCTGGCGCTCCAGCCTGCAGGACTAGAGTGGGTGAGCGCTGCTTCCTGTTAGAAAACATCCCAGGGATTCAAACTGGCAACTGTCCAACCAACCAACTGGGCAGCTTGTCTGGCCTCCAGCCCACTGCTGCTTGTTCACTGCTGCTAACAGGTATCGACGGAGCTGATGGGGCAAATCATCATCAGAGAGATTTTTTGTTGCGTTGCTTGGTTTCACTCCCATGGCGCTCGGAAATTCCTGTTCTGGCGGCCTCCGATCCAGAGACTCCGCTACCTGGGGGGATTTCCAAATGTCTCGCAGAAGACGAAATAACCTCCACCTAACAAAATAAAACCCCCAACCCTCTTCCTCCAACAACAACAACAACACAGAGAGAAGAAAGGAACACGGACTAACTGGCAGTGAAGGCAATTTGTCGCTGGAGCTTGCTCCCCCTTCTCTCCTGCACCATCCAGATTTCCCATAAGGAATGTGCTTTGGTGTAATTCATCACCGGGCCCATACGGCAAACCGCTCGTTCTGGCGGTGAAATATGAGTCAGTGCGGGGAGGCATTTTCACACGGTAGCTGCGCTGAATGGGGTATTATTTTGGCAAGCTCCCACAAGATCCTCCAACACCTTTTTTCTGCTGTTGCAACACGCTGTTTATCAAATGTCTCTAGACACGGGAGCCGCACAATAAACATCAACCGCCGAATTACAAGCTTTGATTTCCGGCATATTACGGTGTCCCATAAATAAAGGTACTGGGAGAAAAACACAGCACTCCATCATGTTATAATAACATGCCTGTTTATGAAGATGGAGGATGACAAGAGCATACCTGCCTGCGAGCGTGAGGCTGAGTGATAGTATTCACGCTCCGGGTAGGGACACAAGGTTGTGCAACATGAACATCACTCTGCTAATTAGCTGCCGTATGTGGAAAACTGCAGTTCAATTCAAACTGCCCAGCTCACACAAAGTGTGTAACTTCTCAAGCGTTTAGCAGATGTGCTGGTCCATAATAGCAATTGCAGAACAGACTCCAATTCTATGATTGTCAGCTTGTAAGGAAGTAATAAATAGGAGGTCAGAGGTCACAGAACCCTGACTGCATCTGTGATAAACATTTCAGTGACTCCAGGGTGATTGCATTTGATAGAGAAGAATTGGAAAAAGAAATAAGTTTTTACAAAGCAGTGACTCATGACATTTTAATTTATATATGTGTCAGTTTTGCTACTGTCAGTTACAGATTGCAGCTCTTTCCTGCTGCAAAAGGAAGTGATGCATTTTGTGAGTCTGGTTCTCTTTGCCTTATTCTCATATATTTGTACAGTATTAGTATGTGTCTTTTGCCATTTTACCTTTGACCATCGGTATCATAAAGATTTTGGAAATGCAGCAGGAATGATGTTGAAGACGTCATCCAAAACCCTGTTTTGATGAGCAGATATTCTGTCTAGAGTTGCAGTAATTAATGGAATAATTGATTTCTTGTTGACTATTGATTTAATCGCAAACTATTATTTTTTAAGAGGAATGTCTAAATTATCTGATTCCAGCTGTCTAAAATGTTATTTTCTGGTTTCTTTACTACTCTATAACTGAATCTTTTAGTTGTGGAAAAAATTATATATTTGAAGACATCACCCTGGGCTTTGGGAAACACTGATTGACATTTTTCATTTTGAAAATAGACAAGTTTTATAGACAAGACAACTGATCGATTAATTAAGAAAAGAATCAACAGATTAGCTAATCGATAATGAAAATAACTGTTAGTTGCAGCCCTGATTCTGTCAAAGAAAATCTTGTAAGAAAGTAGTCCCCTGAAACCCGAACTGAACGGCATTGCAGATCCACTTCCTGGACAACTTATTAGCACACTTAATCTGCCCTGTTCATGCTGGTTTCTTTAAATTAAAAAAG